>JAIOJX010000004.1:271521159-271651159 GCA_022376925.1 Tragulus kanchil | reverse complement strand
CTAAATTTAGAATCCCTAAATTTAACCCGATAAGAATGGAGCAGCTTTACCACAGTGTTTATTTTATTTGACCATTTTGTAAACAAATTGGAGAGAAGAATAATCCTTAAAGAGATTAATGGTGTTAGCAGTTCCCTCACAGAGTAGAAATGGCAAAACAGCCTCCTTCTAATTCAAAGGAAGCAGAAAGTGAAACCAGATAGTCTAATTTTCAATACTTCAATCAGATGAAAAGAATAAACTAAGAGGAGGCTCCAAGATTATTTTCATAATTTATCAGAAGTTACTTTCATTAGAATCTTAAACAAAATAAGTATCATACTGATAGTACTCATGTAAAAGAAAATGTTCATCACGTTAAAAGAAAATCACTTCCCGAACAAAGTAGTACGCTCCATTTTTATGTTCCTCCAAGCCGCTGGGTGGAAAATGCAGTATTTAAAATGTCCTTTCCCAACTTATTTAACTGTTAAACAACCACATCAAGCTATAATCTGCTAAAGATCTTTTTCAAGAAAAATATATTTTTTAAAAAAAACAAATGATACCTTTAGAAGGAAATGAAAATGAACTTTTAGAGTGAAATAAGTAGACTTGAGTTTATTTATTTAGAGCTGGATAATAAACTTAAGAAGAGAAATAGTATTGTAATAGAAAATATTTCAGTTTAAATGAAAGAAAGAATCTCATCCTCTCACAGTCCCCCTCCCCCTAAAAAACAACACAGACTTGACACATCTCTTCTGAATCAATCCATAGGAGCAGTTTGTTCTCTTAAGTTGCATGAGAAAAAATTAAACTTTTAATGTTGCCAATATTCTAAATGATCTTCCAAAATATTTGCTAATCCTTTACCTATACGAATATCACAACAAACCTGTTCTGTTCTTCTGGATTACAGGCTAAGCAACCAACCCTCTGCCTCACCTATCAGTTTTTTAAGTTTGCATTCCTAGATTTCATTTCTCCTTCACAATTTCACATCTGTGTGTCAGTTTCCCAAGGTGTTGAACAGAATTATCAGCCACCACTAAAAGAAAAGGTATCTTTAAAATGACAGTGTGTTTTAGGAACCTGTACCAACCACACTTGGCCATTACTAATATCTTTTCAATTTGATGACAAAATTTTCTTTTCTTTTAAGTAACATTTAATTCTTATGTAGAAAACATGTGTCACCTCTTCACATTTCAGGGAGAAAATAAGTTTATTTTGGTTGAATTCTTCTTGAGGTATGATATAAACACATCAAAAGAGGACAGTTTACAACCCTCAGACTATTTCTTTGGGAGTCAGCACACTGGTTGGAAAGTTTACATCTATATGTGGCTATGAACCAAGCGGATAGGCAATGAAACCTGCCCAATGCGCTACATTTAATTCAGGTCATGGTCTTCTCTCTCTCTTTGTACTCAATTGCCTAAATATTTCCCACTTAGCCCCTCTTCCACCACAACTCGGTATAAAGATTTTCAAGCAAAATTTCAAGGCATGTCATTCCATTTGTTAGGCCCTCTGAACTGATACAGATAATGTAAAGTTAAAAAGAGTCCCATTTTACAAGATTAGAGCTAGTGTACAGGAAACCTTACATGCTACTATAATTAGCGTCTAGAAGCTTCTCAATAAATGGTAGCAGTTATCATATTCAGTATGGTCCAGCTCAAATTTTTACTCTTTGATGAAGGGTCATTCATATTGTAATCTGCTCCTTGACCCTCTATAAATAGCACTTTGTGTTCTTTACTCAAAGTGAATTATAGTTAGTTTGTAGTCCCTGCTTGTGATGGTCTGTAGGTTTGTGTCCTGCCAAAGTGTTGAAATCCTAACACCTAATGTAGTGGTATTAGGAGGTGGGGTCTTTGAGAGGTACCTAGGTGAGGAGGGTGGAGCCCTGATGAATGGAGTTAGTGTTCTCATGAAAGAGACTCCAGAGACATCATTGTGTCTTCCACCTCTGAGGACTGAGTAAGAAGGAGCAGCTAGGAGCACCTCAAGAAAATATGACCTGGCTGGCACCTAGAACTTGAACTTCCAGCCTCTAGAACTATGAGAATTAAAATTTTCTTGTTACTGAGTTACTCAGTCTGTGGCATTTTGTTATAACACCTAGAACGGACTAAAAACCTAAGTTAAGGGTTTAATTTCTGTCCTAATTAGCTTTGCCTTCCCCACAGCGCCAAGTGGGGTGTTTGGCTCACAGTAGACATTTACGAAATGCTGATTAAAATAATTAGAATTAAACAAAGCCACAGTCCCAAAGACAATGTTTACAATGAAATTTTGAACCTGAATTACTGATAAAAAGTAATTATTTAAACATATTAAACTCAGATGCTACCTGGCATTAGTATTTAGATCTTCTTTAAGCTATGGATACCTTCAGAAAGATTACAGCATAGTGTACAGATTTGTTTCATCGCTGTCTTTGTGATTACATCATAAGTTCTTGGAGGCAGAAGCTATATGTCAGTGTTTTCAGGAACTATCACAGTGCCTAGCCCACTGTAATTACCTAATAAATGTTTATTGCATGAACAACTATATAGAAAAATAATGAATGAATAGAAAGACTCAAAGCAAATAATAAATCTAAATACATTAACTTAGGCATGAAGAGGTCATGTAAAATAATGTAAAGTTAAAAGAGTCCCATTTTACAAGATTAGAGCTAGTGTACAGGAAACCTTACATGCTACTATAATTAGCGTCTAGAAGCTTCTCAATAAATGGTAGCAGTTATCATATTCAGTATGGTCCAGCTCAAATTTTTACTCTTTGATGAAGGGTCATTCATATTGTAATCTGCTCCTTGACCCTCTATAAATAGCACTTTGTGTTCTTTACTCAAAGTGAATTATAGTTAGTTTGTAGTCCCTGCTTGTGATGGTCTGTAGGTTTGTGTCCTGCCAAAGTGTTGAAATCCTAACACCTAATGTAGTGGTATTAGGAGGTGGGGTCTTTGAGAGGTACCTAGGTGAGGAGGGTGGAGCCCTGATGAATGGAGTTAGTGTTCTCATGAAAGAGACTCCAGAGACATCATTGTGTCTTCCACCTCTGAGGACTGAGTAAGAAGGAGCAGCTAGGAGCACCTCAAGAAAATATGACCTGGCTGGCACCTAGAACTTGAACTTCCAGCCTCTAGAACTATGAGAATTAAAATTTTCTTGTTACTGAGTTACTCAGTCTGTGGCATTTTGTTATAACACCTAGAACGGACTAAAAACCTAAGTTAAGGGTTTAATTTCTGTCCTAATTAGCTTTGCCTTCCCCACAGCGCCAAGTGGGGTGTTTGGCTCACAGTAGACATTTACGAAATGCTGATTAAAATAATTAGAATTAAACAAAGCCACAGTCCCAAAGACAATGTTTACAATGAAATTTTGAACCTGAATTACTGATAAAAAGTAATTATTTAAACATATTAAACTCAGATGCTACCTGGCATTAGTATTTAGATCTTCTTTAAGCTATGGATACCTTCAGAAAGATTACAGCATAGTGTACAGATTTGTTTCATCGCTGTCTTTGTGATTACATCATAAGTTCTTGGAGGCAGAAGCTATATGTCAGTGTTTTCAGGAACTATCACAGTGCCTAGCCCACTGTAATTACCTAATAAATGTTTATTGCATGAACAACTATATAGAAAAATAATGAATGAATAGAAAGACTCAAAGCATAATAAATCTAAATAAAATTATCATTACTTAAAATGACTAGTTTCATGGGACAGGGTTAAAAGAGACAAAAGATGGAGGTCAATGGAATTCTCAACATCAAGAGGAATAGAAACAGTTTCCTGTGACGTACAGAAATACCAAGTGTTCAGAAGGTTTATAGTGGTAAGACTAGGCAGATGGTACTTATTACTGATGGTACTTAGTACTATCAGTTGAAAGTGGTATTTTTAAGAGGCTATTAGTAGTGAAAGAACATCTTGGATACCTTACTTAAATAGTCCTTGTATGTAATTTAAGCTGATTAAGTCTTAAAATGCTTAGAAAATACTAAAAAGACAACACATTGCATCAAGTCTCAAAGAACCTAAGGCTAGAATCTGGGAGGAACTTATGCTAACCAATGATGGGGTCAATTTTCTTGGTATTCTCAGGTTTATCTCAAGACAAAGGGAATACCTAAAAGGGATAAGAAGACACATTTTGTTGATAGTTTCTCTATGTTATTCCCCTGGGTCTATATTAAGGGTGTATAGCAACCAATAAAAAGACTATCAGGTACTGATTTCTGATGTACTTACAGGTCTATTCTCAGACCTCTCTCACCTTCCCTGTTGCCATCTTTCTCACCATTCAGAAAGACCATCTTTCAGAAACAGCTGGACAGAAGCTATGGAGAGTGACTACTGACTGCTCATTGCAAAGGTGTAAAGTTGGTTACAGAAATATCCTGGAAATGGTGGATGAGTGGGCTATTAGTTTGTTGTCTATTGTATCTTCTCAGAGTTTCAGAAGAACACAACAGAAGTGGCCACCTCAGTAGAGTGAATGCTTGCAAGGAGCTAAAAATTATTTTGGAATGTGACACATTAACTTCCTTTCTAGGTGTGAATCTGAGGAGAAGATTTTGTTGTAACCAATTCATTAGAGGCTGTAGTTTAGGGTCATCAATCCATCCTATATTATGAAACTCACTATATTGAGTCCCCCATTTCATGAGGCTCACACAGTTTAGGAAGTGCCTCATGCCAGTTACAGAGAAGAAAAAAAGGGCAGATTATGTAACAACAACCAAATATCATGAAATAAGAGGAGCCTGGTGAGTTACAGTCCATTCATGGGCTTGCAAAGCAACTAAGCACAAGAGAAAAGAATTGAAGGCTCAGAAAAAGAATATGCAAAAGAAGAAGTTCAATAAACTAAGTGTAAACCAGGAAGTCTGAGGTCCACATTTTAAAAGGCACTGAGAGGGCTTCCCTGGGGGTCCAGTGGGTAAGGACACCGCCTTGCAGTGCAAGGGGCGCCGGTTCCCGCTGGAAGATCCCACATGCCAGTACTATCAGTTGAAAGTGGTATTTTTAAGAGGCTATTAGTAGTGAAAGAACATCTTGGATACCTTACTTAAATAGTCCTTGTATGTAATTTAAGCTGATTAAGTCTTAAAATGCTTAGAAAATACTAAAAAGACAACACATTGCATCAAGTCTCAAAGAACCTAAGGCTAGAATCTGGGAGGAACTTATGCTAACCAATGATGGGGTCAATTTTCTTGGTATTCTCAGGTTTATCTCAAGACAAAGGGAATACCTAAAAGGGATAAGAAGACACATTTTGTTGATAGTTTCTCTATGTTATTCCCCTGGGTCTATATTAAGGGTGTATAGCAACCAATAAAAAGACTATCAGGTACTGATTTCTGATGTACTTACAGGTCTATTCTCAGACCTCTCTCACCTTCCCTGTTGCCATCTTTCTCACCATTCAGAAAGACCATCTTTCAGAAACAGCTGGACAGAAGCTATGGAGAGTGACTACTGACTGCTCATTGCAAAGGTGTAAAGTTGGTTACAGAAATATCCTGGAAATGGTGGATGAGTGGGCTATTAGTTTGTTGTCTATTGTATCTTCTCAGAGTTTCAGAAGAACACAACAGAAGTGGCCACCTCAGTAGAGTGAATGCTTGCAAGGAGCTAAAAATTATTTTGGAATGTGACACATTAACTTCCTTTCTAGGTGTGAATCTGAGGAGAAGATTTTGTTGTAACCAATTCATTAGAGGCTGTAGTTTAGGGTCATCAATCCATCCTATATTATGAAACTCACTATATTGAGTCCCCCATTTCATGAGGCTCACACAGTTTAGGAAGTGCCTCATGCCAGTTACAGAGAAGAAAAAAAGGGCAGATTATGTAACAACAACCAAATATCATGAAATAAGAGGAGCCTGGTGAGTTACAGTCCATTCATGGGCTTGCAAAGCAACTAAGCACAAGAGAAAAGAATTGAAGGCTCAGAAAAAGAATATGCAAAAGAAGAAGTTCAATAAACTAAGTGTAAACCAGGAAGTCTGAGGTCCACATTTTAAAAGGCACTGAGAGGGCTTCCCTGGGGGTCCAGTGGGTAAGGACACCGCCTTGCAGTGCAAGGGGCGCCGGTTCAATCCCTGGCCTGGGAAGATCCCACATGCCGCAGAGCGGCTGGACCGATGTGTCCAATCACCGAGCCAGAGCTCTGGAGCGCATGCGCCCAGAGCCGGTGCTCTGCAACAACAGATGCCACTGCGATGGGAGGCCCACAGGAGCCAAAGAACAAAGATGGATGAAAACGATGGACAAATGAAAGACCAATAGAAGTGGCCCGCCTGCTCCCCTCCCTCCCAATGCCCACCCCCACCAAAATAAATAAATAAATAAATCAAAAATAAATAAATAAATAATGAAGGAGAATATTGTGTACTTAAAAAAAAAGGCACTGAGAGTACTCAATTTTAGTGATAATAATACAGAAGCATGAATTAGTGATGTGGAGGATGGACTTAAGTTCTCCTAGAATGTCCAAAAATGACTAAAGAGATAAAAATTATGAAAGAGAACATGATAGCTAAGACCTAAAATTGAGCTTCAATATCTGACTAATTAGTGTTCCTGGAGAAGAAGCCAAAGCATAGGAAACAGAAACAATAATAAAGATATGACAGAAAAAAACTTGTCTGATTTATCTGCATATGCAGATTTGAATCACTTTACTTAATCAAGATAAAACAATAAAGGGGCCCTAAAAAACTCATTTTGAAAACCTTTTAAATTGCAAGGGAAATGAATTAAAATTAAAACAAAAAACGGTCAAGGATCCAAGTAGTGAAGGAAAAGGAAAATAAAGGATTATCCATTAAGGAAAAAATATATCCAGCTAGCTTCAGATACTACAGGTAAAATATTCCACGACAATGAAAAACATCTCAAAATTTTGAAAGGCTAATTATTGCGACCTAATTATTTCACATTGGAACAATTTGTATCTTCTTGTGGAAAAACCACTTACGGATGGTTTTAGATGCATATGTGGTCAGTACAATAACATTTACATAACTTGACAACAAATTATGGACTTCCCTGATGGTTCTGAGAGTAAAGATTCCACCTGCAATGCAGGACAAATATTTAAAAAGTTGCTCCAAATCAATCAATCTCAGAGAATCAGAATTAAAAACACAAAAGTGGGAGGGTCATGGAAAAAATTGTTAGGACTTTTTGATTGCTGTTTTAATAACAGAGTATCTGGAATTCCTTTAGATAAGGCATTGGTAGAATGATTCTGTAAGGTAGAACTTATTTATTTCTCTGCAACTCTCCCCTCTTCCCAATCCCAGGGAAACATATTTCTTCTGCCTCATTCTTCATTTTACAGTGCAGATGGAATCTTCTCTTAGGTCCACTGACCTCGCAACCAACTAGGACTTGCGAGATGGCTAAGAAATATATTTACATGGCTGAGATATTATGCTTGACAAAGTTTTTGTTTCTACATGTAAGGTAATAGATTGGTCTTATTTCTAAATGCCTTTTCCTCATTAATGAGGTCTCTATGGTGAATAAGCTTCCCTGGTGACTTGGACAGTAAAGAATCTTCCTGCAGTGGGATGGGGGCGGATATACGTATGACTAATCTGGGATCATACAATCTGTAGACAACAAAACTCTGTAAAAGCAAAAAGTAAAATGAAAATTAAAAAAAAAAAAAAAAGAATCTGCCTGCAATGCAGAAGGCCTGGGTTCAATCTCTGGGCAGGGAACATCTCCTTGAGAAGGGAATGGCTACCCACTCCAGTACTCTTGCTTGGAGAATTCCATGGAGAGAGAAGCCTGGCGGGTCACAGTCCATGGGGTTGCAGAGTCGGACGTGACTGAGTGACTAACACACACACACACACACACACGGTAAATATGTTTGTCTTAGATTAGAAAACTGTTAAGAAGGTTAATTGATTCTCTTAAAGCTCCACACTTAGTAAAGATTAAATTTGAATTTGTATCTTCTGACTTTAAATCAAATACTCTATTACTTGTCTAATATATGACTGCCTCATGGATTTTCAGAATGTGAGACTTTGTCTTTTTCTTGATTTTATTTCAGCAAAAAGAAATAATCTTTGTCATTTAATACTGACAATTGTTGTTTAGTCACTAAGTCGTGCTTGACTCTTTTGCGACCCCATGGATGGTAGCCTGCTAGGCTCCTCTGTTCATGGGGTTTCCCAAGTAAGAATATTGGAGTGGGTTGCCATTTCATTCTTGAGGGGATCTTCCCAACCCAGGGATTGAACCTGTATCTCCTGAATTGGCAGGTGGATTCTTTACCACTGAGCTACATGGGAAGCCAATATTTATAATTACTTTAAACTATATTGTTCAACTTTGAAGTGGATAATTATCTTCCATAAAAGATATTCATGTCTGAAAAATCACTTTTCTAATTTCCAGTTGGTATGATAGATTCCAAACTACAATTTTAAAACAACTATTGCTTTGATTACTCTGAATCAAATAGGCCAGTATCAAATTTTTTCGAGAGAAATGTGAGAACTCTTAGGTTTAACTAAGATTAAATTTAACATAATTTTGATATAATTTCAAAAGTTTGAAAAGTTGCTAGAATAGTATAAGAAACTCCTGTACACCATACACCTAAATCTACCAATTATTTATATCTTTCCCCATTTACTTTATCATTCTTTTCCATCTCTATTTATGCACATATGTACGTGTGCATGCATGCTAAGTTGCTTCAGTCATGTCTGACTCTGCAACCCTATGGACTGTAGCCTACCAGGCTCCTCTGTCCATGGGATTCTCCAGGCAAGAATACTGCCCTGGGTTGCCATACTCTCCTCTAGGAGAT
The DNA here is from genome assembly GCA_022376925.1 of Tragulus kanchil. NCBI lineage: Eukaryota > Metazoa > Chordata > Mammalia > Artiodactyla > Tragulidae > Tragulus > Tragulus kanchil. The sequence continues at coordinate 271,642,301 of JAIOJX010000004.1, read as the reverse complement.
CTTCCCAACCCAGGGATTGAACATGCATCTCTTTATGTCTCCAGCATTGATAGGTGGGTTCTTTACCACTAGTGCCACCTGGAAAGCCCACATATATGCATATTTTCCTTCAAATATTTGAAACTACACTGGAGACATCATGCCCTAATCCACAGTCCAGAATTCATCAATTATCTCATTAAGCTTCTTCATAGCCCACCTCCTTCCTGTGCCCATTAAGGATATAATCCAGGCTCAGGCATTGCATTTACTTGTCATATCTCTTCTTTAATTAGGAAAAGCTTTGATGTCTGGAACATGTTTCTCTTCATTTCCACCCAGTCAATGAAGGGTGGAGGTTTACTTTCACGTTTATCTGGTTAACCACATAAAACACGAATCATTTTCTGTCTTTGGTCACTGACACTCAAAGTAAGTTTTCTGGGGCTTGAGCTGAGATCCCTTTTCACCCTGAGTCCACCACCTCTTTCAGATTGATCTTGCTATGAACTCTTACACAGAGCTGTCCTACAGGATTTTCCAGGATGATAGAAATGTTCTCCATTTACATGATCCAGTAACTCCAGCCACAGGCCGTATGTGGCTATTTAGCACCTGAAATGTATTTAAGACTACTGAAAAAGTGAATCTTTAATTTTATTAATTTTAATTAATTTCAATAGAAGAGAGTATTTGTTTTTGCATTTTAAGAGTTATTTTCTTGTCTTTTGTAGATTTAAATATTCTTACACTTGAATGTCCCGATACTATTTCCTCACTCCAGCAAATCCTACCTATTCTTATAGGTCCAGATCCAGATTTATCTGTTTTTTAATTCATTTTTTATTTCTTTGAAGAGTTTTTTTGATTCCTGACCCACCTCAATTTGAATCAGCCATAGGCATACATATGTCCTCTCCCTCTTGAACTTCCTTTATCTTCTTAAGGAAATGTCTTGACATTGAGTTCATACCACTCTCTGCCACCTTTTTCCTTAAATGATTTGGGGAATTTTCTTTCTCCTCCATTTTCTTTCTTTAGAATAATTTTATTTATTTATTTTTGACTGTGCCAGGTCTTCACTGCTGTGCGGGCTTTTCTCTAGTTGTGTGTGGGGGCTTCTCTAGATGCAAATTTCAGGTTCTAGAGCACACAGGCTTCAGCTGTTGTGGTTCCCGGTATCTAGGACACAGGCTCAAGAGCTGTGGTATACGGGCTTAGTTGCCCACAGCCCACAATATATTCTTTAAAAAAAATATTTGAAACTACACTGGAGACATCATGCCCTAATCCACAGTCCAGAATTCATCAATTATCTCATTAAGCTTCTTCATAGCCCACCTCCTTCCTGTGCCCATTAAGGATATAATCCAGGCTCAGGCATTGCATTTACTTGTCATATCTCTTCTTTAATTAGGAAAAGCTTTGATGTCTGGAACATGTTTCTCTTCATTTCCACCCAGTCAATGAAGGGTGGAGGTTTACTTTCACGTTTATCTGGTTAACCACATAAAACACGAATCATTTTCTGTCTTTGGTCACTGACACTCAAAGTAAGTTTTCTGGGGCTTGAGCTGAGATCCCTTTTCACCCTGAGTCCACCACCTCTTTCAGATTGATCTTGCTATGAACTCTTACACAGAGCTGTCCTACAGGATTTTCCAGGATGATAGAAATGTTCTCCATTTACATGATCCAGTAACTCCAGCCACAGGCCGTATGTGGCTATTTAGCACCTGAAATGTATTTAAGACTACTGAAAAAGTGAATCTTTAATTTTATTAATTTTAATTAATTTCAATAGAAGAGAGTATTTGTTTTTGCATTTTAAGAGTTATTTTCTTGTCTTTTGTAGATTTAAATATTCTTACACTTGAATGTCCCGATACTATTTCCTCACTCCAGCAAATCCTACCTATTCTTATAGGTCCAGATCCAGATTTATCTGTTTTTTAATTCATTTTTTATTTCTTTGAAGAGTTTTTTTGATTCCTGACCCACCTCAATTTGAATCAGCCATAGGCATACATATGTCCTCTCCCTCTTGAACTTCCTTTATCTTCTTAAGGGAAATGTCTTGACATTGAGTTCATACCACTCTCTGCCACCTTTTTTTCCTTAAATGATTTAGGGAATTTTCTTTCTCCTCCATTTTCTTTCTTTTTAGAATAATTTTATTTATTTATTTTTGACTGTGCCAGGTCTTCACTGCTGTGCGGGCTTTTCTCTAGTTGTGTGTGGGGGCTTCTCTAGATGCAAATTTCAGGTTCTAGAGCACACAGGCTTCAGCTGTTGTGGTTCCCGGTATCTAGGACACAGGCTCAAGAGCTGTGGTATACGGGCTTAGTTGCCCTGCAGCACATGGGATCTTCCCTGATCTGGCATCAAATCTGTGTCTCCTGCACTGGCAGGCAGATTTTTCACCACTTAGCCGCCAGGGAAGCCCTGATCTCTCCTTTCTTGTAACATTAATCACACCACTCCTCTAGCTATGAGCACACACTGTTATTCATTGTAATTTAGCTCCTTCACAAAATTCTGTTTTTCTCCGTAAGACACAGAACTCTTTGAGGTCAGAAAGTGTGTCTAAGATTTCTTTTGCATTCCTCTTGGCCACATAGCATATGCTAGGCACCTGGTTTCTGCGCAGTACATCTTTCTTGCATACATAAAGTAGACTATATGAGGGAGCAGAGTGACTGGGCAGATGGTGCCTGAAGGTCAAATGCCCCACCTTTCCCTCATAGAAGTAATGGCATATTTTGATAATTTTCCCATCAGTTTCAGAAAACTCTCTAAGAATAGTGTATACTGTTAGGAAGTCTGGCAAGAACAGGAGGAATTGTATCTTAGAAATTGTAGTGTATTGTTCAACAATGTTGCAAGTACAGATTTCTCTGATTTTCTCACAATATAAAATACACCTAAGCAGAAAGGTGTATAGGAGTGAAATTGTGAAATTATAAGCTTTCTCTCATGTGTGTAGAAAGCCACATGGTGGCTCCCACCACTAGTGATTTCAGATCAGTGTAACAGTTCTGTTTTGACTTTTTTTTTTTAACCACTCTTGAAATGGCTAACTATATTATTTGCATGCTGTTATCTATTCATACTCTTAGGGTAAAGACTATTACTCCTGAACTTTCTAGACGAGGGAGGAAAAAGAAAACAAGAGCTAAGACAAATAGCAAAACAATGAAACATACTGCTAATTATTTTTAAGTCATCCAGACAAAAAACATCCCTCAATAACATGTTGAAATTATTGGTAAGTTTGAAAAGATATACCATATTGAAGTAACAATACAGTGTCAGTAACATTTTTGAAAATAGTCAACAATGTGTAGAATTTGTTTATACATATGGCATGTATTTTAGATGAAACCACCAAGAAAACCTTATTATTATAGACTTCACTAGATGATCTCTGAGGTCCCTTTCAGCTTTAAAATGCTGAATATAATTCAGAATTTATGATAATTTGAACTAGGCTAGGCTGAAATTTACTTTTATATGATCTATGAAGCAAAGATTTGCTAATAGTGTAAACAAGATTGCTTGAGGCTTTTAACCAAGCTGTTCTTAAAGATTTTGACACATTGTGTGATACAAATGGATCTAACTAATTTTAAATAATTCCCACCTATTTATTAAAGCACGCAATGAAAGTCTGTTTCTTAGAAGTGCTTTTATTAGCAGCTAAATATACAGTGTGAATTTGAAAGTATTATGTCTGTATTTCTTATTAAAGTTTATAGTTTATTTTCTTTTTGTTAATTTACATTTTTTCAGAGTCATATATATCAATGAGGCTTCTCTGTAATTTGAAATTTTTGTTTCAAATATAAAGGTTTTATTTCAGTAGTTTATTTGTCCTCTTCTTTACAGTATCTATTCTTTATCACCTTGATAAAAATGTTTTTTAAATATATATTTATTAGTCATTGATACTATTTCATTGCCAACTCAGGTGAGATTGTGCTTTTATGGCAACTTAATTATCTTTCAAGGAATAAATACAAGTCCAGAGCTTCCTATTTTTAGCTTTAATTCTAATACCTTTTTAAAATTCTTCAAGAGTACAATGAATTAATATTGAAACTATAAAATTAGGTTGATTCCTGTAAAGTCTTAATTTTTTTCTTCAACAGTTGTTATCTTAATTATTTTTAAGACATCCAGACAAAAAACATCCCTCAATAACATGTTGAAATTATTGGTAAGTTTGAAAAGATATACCATATTGAAGTAACAATACAGTGTCAGTAACATTTTTGAAAATAGTCAACAATGTGTAGAATTTGTTTATACATATGGCATGTATTTTAGATGAAACCACCAAGAAAACCTTATTATTATAGACTTCACTAGATGATCTCTGAGGTCCCTTTCAGCTTTAAAATGCTGAATATAATTCAGAATTTATGATAATTTGAACTAGGCTAGGCTGAAATTTACTTTTATATGATCTATGAAGCAAAGATTTGCTAATAGTGTAAACAAGATTGCTTGAGGCTTTTAACCAAGCTGTTCTTAAAGATTTTGACACATTGTGTGATACAAATGGATCTAACTAATTTTAAATAATTCCCACCTATTTATTAAAGCACGCAATGAAAGTCTGTTTCTTAGAAGTGCTTTTATTAGCAGCTAAATATACAGTGTGAATTTGAAAGTATTATGTCTGTATTTCTTATTAAAGTTTATAGTTTATTTTCTTTTTGTTAATTTACCTTTTTTCAGAGTCATATATATCAATGAGGCTTCTCTGTAATTTGAAATTTTTGTTTCAAATATAAAGGTTTTATTTCAGTAGTTTATTTGTCCTCTTCTTTACAGTATCTATTCTTTATCACCTTGATAAAAATGTTTTTTAAATATATATTTATTAGTCATTGATACTATTTCATTGCCAACTCAGGTGAGATTGTGCTTTTATGGCAACTTAATTATCTTTCAAGGAATAAATACAAGTCCAGAGCTTCCTATTTTTAGCTTTAATTCTAATACCTTTTTAAAATTCTTCAAGAGTACAATGAATTAATATTGAAACTATAAAATTAGGTTGATTCCTGTAAAGTCTTAATTTTTTTCTTCAACAGTTGTTATCTTAATTATTTTATCTTGATATTAAAATAATTCTCCATGTATATAAAGGCTAATTTATATACTGGTATATTCTGTACTATACTGTGGAACTGAAAATTTATTCTAGGCAACAGTGTTCAACTATTTATTTCACTTAAAAACACTAGAACCTTTTCTAAAGACCTTATAGAAAATACACATGGCTATAGCTCAGAAAGTGAAGGTGTTAGTCCCTCAGTCGTGCCTGACTGTAGCCTCCATCTGTGAGGTTCTCCAGGCAAGAATACTGGAGTAGATTGCCACTGCCTTCTCCAGGGCTTCTTCCCAATTCCAGGATTGAACCTGGGTCTCCTGTATTGCAGGCGGTTTCTTTACCATCTGAGTCACCATGGAAGCCCCAGTAGTTTAGAAAATTTAATGTCAAAAATGTTTACTCTCTGAGACCTTAAATACAGCTTACGATGATGATAAATTTGAAAAATCAATAAATTTAAAATACCATGTAGAAAATATTTGGTATCATTATGGTTAAATTATGCAATCAGGGGGTTTCCATCTTGCAATGCACGGGATGTTTAATCCCTGGTGTGGGAAGATCTCACATGCCCAGGACCGCTAAGTCTGCATGCCCTAGAGCCAGTGCTCTGCAAGTGGAGAAGCTACTGCAATGAGAAGCCCACACATCGCAACCAGAGAGTAGCCCCCACTTGCTGCCACTAGTGAAAGCCTGTATGTAGTAATGAAGACTCAGCTCAGACAGAAAGAATTAAAAATAAATTAAAAAATAATTAAAAATATTAAATCAGTTCCACCAGAATGTATCTTCATAAAAGTCTCCATAGTCTCCAACTACAAGCATATTTTTAAAATTACACATGTAGTAATATGCACGATAGTGGTATTTCATTGCACCATTGGCTTGATTCTTTATGGTGAAAGGAAGCATTGCCTAAGATAATATCGAAGACATACAAATTCAGTGCCAAACTAGTGCCTCAGAAGTGCTTGAAACTTTTAAAAACATATAGAATATACATTATTATAATTTTCAATTCAATATAATTCTTAAAAATATCTGATATACTGCTTGTACTGGCTTAAATGCTCTGTCTACATTATCTTACTTAACCCTCATAAGAATCAATGAAGTAGGAGAGATACTTACCTTCATTAATGGGTAAATCAAGGTCTTAAGAGAGAGATCCCATCTGTCCATGGCAGAGAAAGCACCTGAATAAACATCTGTCTGATTGTAAAACCTATGCTCTTAAACTTCAAGTGACTGTCTTTCTGAGTAAGGGTTTTTCATTTTCTTAAGGTGTCCCATGCAGTAATTACCTTAATGTCCTAACCTCTCGATATACTAAATACAAATAAACCATTAATGTTGCTAAAAAATTAGAGGCATTTTTTGAAAAGGCATGAAATTATTATACCAAGAGATGTGAAGAAACTAGTCTAAGGCTTTTCATGTTTTAAATGGTGGTCTATCAAAATTCGAATGTAGTTACTCGAGATTATTTTGCAAGCAATCCTAATGAGCATCTTTTGAAATTCCATCTGATTCTCTCCATGGTTCAATGTTAAATTCCTCATCTGAAATACCTTATAGCAATGAAATGATTTCCTGCCTCATTCAACTCAGGACTCCTGAACCAATGCCAGGTGGCTGGAAGGTGTAGGTTTCACTCATTACTTCTTAACATAAAGAAAGTGCAATGGTGTAGAAAATATAATCTGTTGAGGAAATATTGGTTTCTAGAGATTCTCACATATGAAGCTTAAAATTTAGTGATCTCCAACTCCTTTCTTGGTTCTTTTTTTTTCTCTCTCTCTAAAGTGAGTATTATTCTAGGTTTTGCAAGAAGTATTACTTAAATGCAGATAGCACTCAACACAAAGCAAGCTTCTTTGATATTACCATTTTGGCTTGATTGTTCCTAATAAGTGATCAAACAATCCACACAAAATAAAGCCAAGAATAGATATAACTGCATATGAAACAAATTATAATTAGGTGAAGAACAATATCTTATTGAAATATTTATCTATGACAATAATATGATAGATCCAAGATAATGGTGAACATTCTAAGATGACAACTCATCTTTGTAGAATAATGACCAAAACCAAGCCATCAGAAATTATAACCATTAAAGATCTGATTTAGGCAAAAAGGATTTATAATAATATTCTCATATACTGTGACTGGCTTAATGCTCTGTCTACATTATCTTACTTAACCCTCATAAGAATCAATGAAGTAGAGATACTTACCTTCATTAATGGGTAAATCAAGGTCTTAGAGAGAGATCCCATCTGTCCATGGCAGAGAAAGCACCTGAATAAACATCTGTCTGATTGTAAAACCTATGCTCTTAAACTTCAAGTGACTGTCTTTCTGAGTAAGGGTTTTTCATTTTCTTAAGGTGTCCCATGCAGTAATTACCTTAATGTCCTAACCTCTCGATATACTAAATACAAATAAACCATTAATGTTGCTAAAAAATTAGAGGCATTTTTTGAAAAGGCATGAAATTATTATACCAAGAGATGTGAAGAAACTAGTCTAAGGCTTTTCATGTTTTAAATGGTGGTCTATCAAAATTCGAATGTAGTTACTGCGAGATTATTTTGCAAGCAATCCTAATGAGCATCTTTTGAAATTCCATCTGATTCTCTCCATGGTTCAATGTTAAATTCCTCATCTGAAATACCTTATAGCAATGAAATGATTTCCTGCCTCATTCAACTCAGGACTCCTGAACCAATGCCAGGTGGCTGGAAGGTGTAGGTTTCACTCATTACTTCTTAACATAAAGAAAGTGCAATGGTGTAGAAAATATAATCTGTTGAGGAAATATTGGTTTCTAGAGATTCTCACATATGAAGCTTAAAATTTAGTGATCTCCAACTCCTTTCTTGGTTCTTTTTTTTTCTCTCTCTCTAAAGTGAGTATTATTCTAGGTTTTGCAAGAAGTATTACTTAAATGCAGATAGCACTCAACACAAAGCAAGCTTCTTTGATATTACCATTTTGGCTTGATTGTTCCTAATAAGTGATCAAACAATCCACACAAAATAAAGCCAAGAATAGATATAACTGCATATGAAACAAATTATAATTAGGTGAAGAACAATATCTTATTGAAATATTTATCTATGACAATAATATGATAGATCCAAGATAATGGTGAACATTCTAAGATGACAACTCATCTTTGTAGAATAATGACCAAAACCAAGCCATCAGAAATTATAACCATTAAAGATCTGATTTAGGCAAAAAAGGATTTATTAATCCAATTATTCTCATGAATTTACATGGCAAATAAATGATCCCCAATAAAAACTGTTTAATAAAAGAAAAATGTCATCGGAAATAAGGAAATTATTTAGCTATAGTATGAAACAGGTTGATTACAGAATTAAATTGGCATAATAGATTTACTCTAAAAAACAACATTTATTTAAAAAAGAAAAAATTATCATTGTTTCCATAAGGATAAAATATTTATGTTCATTAATAAAGAAATGAGTAACAAAGTGTTAGTTAAGATTCAAAATATCCACCCATCAAAACAGTGGTGAAAAATAACAGGCTTCAAATATTTTGTATTCTTCCCAATTCTATGGTTTTCATTCCAAAATCTTGTCATTTACAAAGTAAATATCGTAATGATAATATCTGTCTTGCTACCAACTATTAGTATATCTGTGGCAATTAGATGATATAATTATAAAAGTGCTTTGTCAAATTTAAAACATTATTTAATGTACAGTACTTATTATTTTAAACTACCTGTTAGACATTCTTAGTTGCATACCTAGTACAAACTAAATTTATAGCATCTTCCCCTAAATTTCATCTCTCTTTATGTCTTCCTTACCCCATCAACAACATAACAGTTCTAATAGATCATCAGGATTTGAGGGTTGAAAGCTCAGGGGTCTTTGGGACCCCTTGTCCATCAGAACCACAGAAGTCAAAGAAAGCCTACTAATCAATCAGATTACAGACGCTACAAACCAAACTGATGTCACACCTCAACTGCATCTCAACTACATTTTATTTATCTCATTTTATGTATCCAGGCATGCTTGGGTGCTAAATCGCTTTAGCTGTGTCCAACTCTTTTGTGACTCCATTGACTGTAGCCCACCAGGCTCCTCTGTCCATGGGATTCTCCAGGCAAGAATACTGGAGTGGGCTGTCATTTCCTTCTCCAGGGGGTCTTCCTCACCCAGGGATTGAACCTGTGTCTCCTGAGGCTCCTGCACTGCAGGCAGATTCATTACTGCTGAGCCACCATGGAAGCCCATATACACGCATACCTTAGAGATACTTTTGGTTTTGTTCTAGGCCACTGCTATCAATCAAGTAATGTGATTTTTTTCATTTCCCAGTACATATAAAAGTTATGTTTACACTATAGTCTATTAGTCTTATAGTCTTATGTCTAAAAAAACAGTGCATGTATCTTGATTTAAGAAAATGCCTCATGGGATTCCCTGGTAGTCCAGTGGTTAGGGGCTTCCCCAGTGATTCAGTGATAAAGGATCCACCTGCCAATGCAGGAGATGTGGGTTTGAACCCATTTTTTTTCAAAGATTTTTCATTAATAAAGTAACAAAGTTTAAAACAAAATATCCACCCATCAAAACAGTGGTGAAAAATAACAGGCTTCAAATATTTTGTATTCTTCCCAATTCTATGGTTTTCATTCCAAAATCTTGTCATTTACAAAGTAAATATCGTAATGATAATATCTGTCTTGCTACCAACTATTAGTATATCTGTGGCAATTAGATGATATAATTATAAAAGTGCTTTGTCAAATTTAAAACATTATTTAATGTACAGTACTTATTATTTTAAACTACCTGTTAGACATTCTTAGTTGCATACCTAGTACAAACTAAATTTATAGCATCTTCCCCTAAATTTCATCTCTCTTTATGTCTTCCTTACCCCATCAACAACATAACAGTTCTAATAGATCATCAGGATTTGAGGGTTGAAAGCTCAGGGTCTTTGGGACCCCTTGTCCATCAGAACCACAGAAGTCAAAGAAAGCCTACTAATCAATCAGATTACAGACGCTACAAACCAAACTGATGTCACACCTCAACTGCATCTCAACTACATTTTATTTATCTCATTTTATGTATCCAGGCATGCTTGGGTGCTAAATCGCTTTAGCTGTGTCCAACTCTTTTGTGACTCCATTGACTGTAGCCCACCAGGCTCCTCTGTCCATGGGATTCTCCAGGCAAGAATACTGGAGTGGGCTGTCATTTCCTTCTCCAGGGGGTCTTCCTCACCCAGGGATTGAACCTGTGTCTCCTGAGGCTCCTGCACTGCAGGCAGATTCATTACTGCTGAGCCACCATGGAAGCCCATATACACGCATACCTTAGAGATACTTTTGGTTTTGTTCTAGGCCACTGCTATCAATCAAGTAATGTGATTTTTTTCATTTCCCAGTACATATAAAAGTTATGTTTACACTATAGTCTATTAGTCTTATAGTCTTATGTCTAAAAAAACAGTGCATGTATCTTGATTTAAGAAAATGCCTCATGGGATTCCCTGGTAGTCCAGTGGTTAGGGGCTTCCCCAGTGATTCAGTGATAAAGGATCCACCTGCCAATGCAGGAGATGTGGGTTTGAACCCCGGGTCGGGAAGATCCCTTGGTATAGGAAATGGCAAGCCACTCCAGTATGCTTGCCTGGGAAATCCCATAGACAGGAACTTGGCGGTCTACAGTCCACAGGGTCACAAAGAGGGGACTTAATGGCTTAGTGACTGAGCACACATACCAGTGGTTAGGGCTCCCCCCTCCCACTGCAGGGACAGGCTTGAGGGAGGTGGGCTGGGGTGGTCGGCCCACGGGTGGGTGCTCAATCCTGTCGAATTCTTTGGTATCCCATGGACTGTAGCCTGCCAGGCTCCTTTGTCCATGGGATTTCCCAGGCAAGACTGCTGGAGTGGATTGCCATTTCCTCCTCCAGGTGATCTTACTGACCCAGGGATGGAATTCACGCCTTCTAGGTCTCCTTCACTGTGGGCAGGTGGCTGGAGGCCCAGGTTTAATCCCTGGTAGGGGAACTAAGATCTCACAAGCTGCTTTACGTAAGCAAAAAAGCCCAAAAAGCTTTACTTGAGGAAGAAAGTCAAAGATACAAACCTCCATTTATAAAATAAATACTAAGGATGTAAAATACACGATTAATATAATTAACACTGCTGTATATGTGAAAGTTGTTAGCGGAGTAAATCCTGAGTTATCACAAGGAAAGCACTTTTTTTTTCTTTTTCTTTTTTATTGTGTCTGTATAAGATAATGGATATTCATTAAACTCATTGTGGCAATCATTTCATGACCTATATGTCAAATCATTATGTTATATACCTTAAATGGACACTGTGCTATATATCAATTATATCTCAATAAAACTGTGAAGAAAAATACTTGATTGTTAAAAATGCCAGAAAATGACAACAGTGATAGCAAAGATCACTGATTGAAGGATCAAGGATAACCATGGAAGCCCATATACACGCATACCTTAGAGATACTTTTGGTTTTGTTCTAGGCCACTGCTATCAATCAAGTAATGTGATTTTTTTCATTTCCCAGTACATATAAAAGTTATGTTTACACTATAGTCTATTAGTCTTATAGTCTTATGTCTAAAAAAACAGTGCATGTATCTTGATTTAAGAAAATGCCTCATGGGATTCCCTGGTAGTCCAGTGGTTAGGGGCTTCCCCAGTGATTCAGTGATAAAGGATCCACCTGCCAATGCAGGAGATGTGGGTTTGAACCCCGGGTCGGGAAGATCCCTTGGTATAGGAAATGGCAAGCCACTCCAGTATGCTTGCCTGGGAAATCCCATAGACAGGAACTTGGCGGTCTACAGTCCACAGGGTCACAAAGAGGGGACTTAATGGCTTAGTGACTGAGCACACATACCAGTGGTTAGGGCTCCCCACTCCCACTGCAGGGACAGGCTTGAGGGAGGTGGGCTGGGGTGGTCGGCCCACGGGTGGGTGCTCAATCCTGTCGAATTCTTTGGTATCCCATGGACTGTAGCCTGCCAGGCTCCTTTGTCCATGGGATTTCCCAGGCAAGACTGCTGGAGTGGATTGCCATTTCCTCCTCCAGGTGATCTTACTGACCCAGGGATGGAATTCACGCCTTCTAGGTCTCCTTCACTGTGGGCAGGTGGCTGGAGGCCCAGGTTTAATCCCTGGTAGGGGAACTAAGATCTCACAAGCTGCTTTACGTAAGCAAAAAAGCCCAAAAAGCTTTACTTGAGGAAGAAAGTCAAAGATACAAACCTCCATTTATAAAATAAATACTAAGGATGTAAAATACACGATTAATATAATTAACACTGCTGTATATGTGAAAGTTGTTAGCGGAGTAAATCCTGAGTTATCACAAGGAAAGCACTTTTTTTTTCTTTTTCTTTTTTATTGTGTCTGTATAAGATAATGGATATTCATTAAACTCATTGTGGCAATCATTTCATGACCTATATGTCAAATCATTATGTTATATACCTTAAATGGACACTGTGCTATATATCAATTATATCTCAATAAAACTGTGAAGAAAAATACTTGATTGTTAAAAAATGCCAGAAAAATGACAACAGTGATAGCAAAGATCACTGATTGAAGGTCACCATAACAAGGATAACCATAATGAAAAAATTTGAAATATGGCAAAAATTACCAAACTGTAACAGAGAGACATAAAGTGAGCAAAGGCTGTTGGGAAAGATGGTGCCAATACAGGGGGGCCACAAATCTCCATTTTGTAAAAAAAAAAATGCAGTCCCTGTGATGCACAATAAAGGGAGCTATGCCTTTAGAGACATTTTTGAAAGCCTGTATAAGTCAAGTATTTTTTCACAAATGATTTTGCATAAAAATACTTGTAAAAAAGTGATTTGAAGCAGTCCACTTTGAAATTTTCACATAGTAAAAAAATTCATTGTCACTGTCAATTTTTTTTATATGTTCCATCATAAAAAATGCCATACAAATATTGTTTTCTTTTACAAAGCCACTCTTATAAAGGACATGCCGAATGTAGTTCATTGACAATTTGCTTCTCTGGCAAAGCCAGTAATTCAATGACCCACTGAATTTGTGTCACTATGGTTATGTGGTTTGGTTTTCTGCTTTACAATAAACCTAAAAGCTTTAAATAAATGAATGTGATTAATTGAAAGTTTTAAGCAGCAGTAAAACAAAGGCAATGAAGAAGGAACAAAGAGTTATCCCGTACTTTATATTTGAGGCCGTGCAGATGACATTTAAGATATAACTGTAAGGAACAACTAAATTATAGTGACCATAACTTAGCTGTGTGATCAATTTTATTTTTAGTGGGACTCAGAATAAAATAAGTCAGCAAGATGAATTTTGTTATCCAGGATCACTATTGAAAGCATGTGAGTGAACTCATTGCATAGAAAAGGGACATTATTTTTTTTAATTATGAAACTTAAAAAATGGCAAGAATGTATGTTATTAAAACTGGCATAATAGTGTCATCTTAATTCATATTTGAAGATTGTTTTCAGGTGATTTTATCATTTGTTATATGTTCTTTAAGAATATCACGAAGAATCCACATTGATATAATCATGATCAATTTAAATAACAGGGTCACGGGTCAGCCATAAAGGTTAAGTGCATATGTAAGTTTTCCTAATGTAATGAGTGAAATTAAAAGCTGAGAGGCCTGAGTTTAGGGTATTTTTATCTGACTAGTATAACAGAACCCAAATCAATGTGTCGAAAAATACCATAATGTATCACAGTACAATTGAAAAATTTTAATGAAACCTAGGACTAGTAAGAAGTAAGCATATAGTTTTAAAAATATGAAGGTATTTAGACTGGCAAGACAAACCATTTACAATTATGTTAAAGCTTTTACAATGAAATTGTCTAGATTACCATATTACTCTAAAAAAAAAAAGATAGAAAAACAAAAGAAATAAGAAAGAAAAGAAGCAGAGCAAAAGTTTTAGTTTATTCACCCACGACTGCTTTGGATCAAGTGGTATCTGAGTGGTAGAAGCAATGCCTTCATCCTTAATCCCAGACAGGTAGAGAGAAACAAATTGACTAACTAGTGATATTAGCATCTGAACGGGTCTTAAGAGATAACATATATTTGCATGTTGAGTCACAATGTTATTCCCCAAGTGTAAAGTTCAAAGGGATTTGGTGATAACCAAGTTTACCTCAGTCTCAGAAAAATATATGTATTTTTCATTAAATGATGGAAATTTTTATGAATAAAGTAAGCTTTTATGTATTTTTTTAAAACTAAAATAGTAATTTCTTCTATAATTAGTGACTGTATGTTCTGGATTTTCCAGAATGGTCCAGATTTCATACAAATGTTCTTTTTCCAAGGAAAGCCAGTCACTAAATGTGTAATTAAATGTAGTTTAATTTATTCTTTGCATTATTTTTATGTAACTTGGTTTATCAATGAGAAAGAAAGAAAAAAATTTATTATCAGACATGCTCTGGTTTTAGCTTCAGAATACACATACATTTTTATCTACAGCCATTTAATAACATAATATTCCAATATTGTATTTTTATTCAATACTAGCATATAGTGTACCTCTTAAACTGCTAACCTATAATCTCCAAAGTCCAGAGCCCGCATTTCCTGGTTTAACTGAGGAATGTTCAAAATCTAAATTCACTTCAACTATGTGGATGTTTTCAGCTTTGAGTGATATCTTTGCTCTCACTTCCTCCCACAAAACTTATCTACACTCCCAATTCCATTTTGCGGCACCCCACAGGACTAGCACAGCCAAGTCGTGGTGCTACTCTCTGTCTGTCTGTCCCTTTGTCTCTGTTCTCATTCAGATCCTTGGGGATTTCTCCAGTGATCCAGTCGTTAAGACTCTCTGATTCCAATGCAGATCCATATTATTCCTCAACTAAACTATTTAACTTCTGCCTTCTACTCCCCAATCTATGTTGCATTTGGCTGCTAGAATTATCTATCTGAAATTTGAACTTGCCTAAATGATTCACTCAGGTAAATGATCAGCCTCTTCAGACTTGTTTCTGATTACTCCACGCCTCACAACAGATGCTCTGATGTTACTAGGTTATATATGTCCCTCCCTTACGACTACAGGCCAAGTTTGGCATGCCCATCTCTGCCTTCTTATTAATAATAAATTTTCTATTAATTATATATCATTGTTTAAATGTCAGAGAATGCAGTCTTTCATTAAGCAAGTTTTCCAATCTTTTGAAAATGATAACTGGCCCTCTAGTTTCTTTTAAACTTCTCTTGGGAAATTCTTTAAGATGTTGGAGAGAAGAGGAGGCAGCCTTTGCCAGTAGCTGTAATGTGTCAGCCAGTTTCTGTAGATGGTCTTACTAAGCCCTCACACCAACTGTTGCTGTTCAGGTGCTCAACCCTGTCCAACTCCTTGTGATGCCACGGACTGCAGCATGCCAGGCATCCCTGTCCTTAACTGTCTCTAGAGTTTCCTCAAACATTGAGTCAGTGATGCCATCCAAAACTCTTATCCTCTGTCGCCCCCTTCTCCTCCTGCCCTCGATCTTTCCCAGCCATTTTTCCCGTAAGCAGCTCATCCGGTTATTTTATTTTATTAACTCAGGTAAATACACATACTATTTTTTTTCTTTTACAGCCATTTTTATCTACAGCCATTTAATAACATAATATTCCAATATTGTATTTTTATTCAATACTAGCATATAGTGTACCTCTTAAACTGCTAACCTATAATCTCCAAAGTCCAGAGCCCGCATTTCCTGGTTTAACTGAGGAATGTTCAAAATCTAAATTCACTTCAACTATGTGGATGTTTTCAGCTTTGAGTGATATCTTTGCTCTCACTTCCTCCCACAAAACTTATCTACACTCCCAATTCCATTTTGCGGCACCCACAGGACTAGCACAGCCAAGTCGTGGTGCTACTCTCTGTCTGTCTGTCCCTTTGTCTCTGTTCTCATTCAGATCCTTGGGGATTTCTCCAGTGATCCAGTCGTTAAGACTCTCTGATTCCAATGCAGATCCATATTATTCCTCAACTAAACTATTTAACTTCTGCCTTCTACTCCCCAATCTATGTTGCATTTGGCTGCTAGAATTATCTATCTGAAATTTGAACTTGCCTAAATGATTCACTCAGGTAAATGATCAGCCTCTTCAGACTTGTTTCTGATTACTCCACGCCTCACAACAGATGCTCTGATGTTACTAGGTTATATATGTCCCTCCCTTACGACTACAGGCCAAGTTTGGCATGCCCATCTCTGCCTTCTTATTAATAATAAATTTTCTATTAATTATATATCATTGTTTAAATGTCAGAGAATGCAGTCTTTCATTAAGCAAGTTTTCCAATCTTTTGAAAATGATAACTGGCCCTCTAGTTTCTTTTAAACTTCTCTTGGGAAATTCTTTAAGATGTTGGAGAGAAGAGGAGGCAGCCTTTGCCAGTAGCTGTAATGTGTCAGCCAGTTTCTGTAGATGGTCTTACTAAGCCCTCACACCAACTGTTGCTGTTCAGGTGCTCAACCCTGTCCAACTCCTTGTGATGCCACGGACTGCAGCATGCCAGGCATCCCTGTCCTTAACTGTCTCTAGAGTTTCCTCAAACATTGAGTCAGTGATGCCATCCAAAACTCTTATCCTCTGTCGCCCCCTTCTCCTCCTGCCCTCGATCTTTCCCAGCATCAAGTTCTTTTCCAGTGAAGCAGCTCAACTGTATGACACGGTTATTTTATTTTATAAATAAAACATGTTAGAACTCAGTTGAGTTTACACTGTTAAAGGCAAATACCTTTTGGGGAAAACCTCAGGTATACATACATCAAATCCCCATGATGTATACTTTAGATATATTACAATCTTGTCAATTATATCTCAGTAAAACTGGGAAAAGAAATCACTTTTTTTAAGTGGAGGGAAAAAAATAGAATTAACCATTTGACTTCAAAGACCAAAATCTCTGTACTGTACTATACTCAGATTCTAAGTCTGTCATCAAGATGAGGGTATCTCACTGCCTGGGAGCACAGAGTGTCTTTGTTTGATTCAGTCTTACAACCCAGAGGAGATTCTGGTCTTGGATGACTGCCATGGTGACTTATCTTCCTCTTCCCACCACAGATCACAATAGGCCAACAACCTCTATCCTGGATACTTTGATATTTTTGTCCAAAGGGACCAGCAATTCTCAGTAAGTCCCTACAGATGAAACTTGGGCCAGATCTTGCCTGGATCCATATTCACTGGCGAATCCATTCTAAGTATCTGACTTCCCAATTATGAGTCAACCACATAGATGCGAATTTCTGATAAATAGCATATCTCAGAGTCCAGAGAAAACAATGTATAGTGCCTCAGAAAACCATTTTAAAATGATATGTTACATATGTGATACATATTTAATTTTATATTTTTATTTTGAAATACAATATGCATTTGCATATTATATATCATACACATATTATATTACATATATTACATATACATATATTGTGCACATTACATATATATATGATATATATGTATAATGTAATGTTATATAGTAACATATATAATACATACACATACATGTTATATACAAATACAATATATAGTACAATGTGTATGTTATATATTAATATAACATATCATATGCACATATTATATATACATAATATATGTAAAATATATGTTTTATATATAGTTCAAAACTTTATACAGAGCATCTGGCTAAGGACGTTGGGGACAGTAGAATTAACTCATAATATGAGGGAATCTTTATTTTTCTTTGAAAATAGGCATTAATACTGGGAAAAATAAGGTTAAAGGATGGAGAAAGGGTATTATGTCCATTCTTTGGCATAATGTGCTTGAAAGAGAAAAGCGTTCCTCTGAGGCAACATAGTATGACACGGTTATTTTTTTTTGTTAGAACTCAGTTGAGTTTACACTGTTAAAGGCAAATACCTTTTGGGGAAAACCTCAGGTATACATACATCAAATCCCCATGATGTATACTTTAGATATATTACAATCTTGTCAATTATATCTCAGTAAAACTGGGAAAAGAAATCACTTTTTTTAAGTGGAGGGAAAAAAATAGAATTAACCATTTGACTTCAAAGACCAAAATCTCTGTACTGTACTATACTCAGATTCTAAGTCTGTCATCAAGATGAGGGTATCTCACTGCCTGGGAGCACAGAGTGTCTTTGTTTGATTCAGTCTTACAACCCAGAGGAGATTCTGGTCTTGGATGACTGCCATGGTGACTTATCTTCCTCTTCCCACCACAGATCACAATAGGCCAACAACCTCTATCCTGGATACTTTGATATTTTTGTCCAAAGGGACCAGCAATTCTCAGTAAGTCCCTACAGATGAAACTTGGGCCAGATCTTGCCTGGATCCATATTCACTGGCGAATCCATTCTAAGTATCTGACTTCCCAATTATGAGTCAACCACATAGATGCGAATTTCTGATAAATAGCATATCTCAGAGTCCAGAGAAAACAATGTATAGTGCCTCAGAAAACCATTTTAAAATGATATGTTACATATGTGATACATATTTAATTTTATATTTTTATTTTGAAATACAATATGCATTTGCATATTATATATCATACACATATTATATTACATATATTACATATACATATATTGTGCACATTACATATATATATGATATATATGTATAATGTAATGTTATATAGTAACATATATAATACATACACATACATGTTATATACAAATACAATATATAGTACAATGTGTATGTTATATATTAATATAACATATCATATGCACATATTATATATACATAATATATGTAAAATATATGTTTTATATATAGTTCAAAACTTTATACAGAGCATCTGGCTAAGGACGTTGGGGACAGTAGAATTAACTCATAATATGAGGGAATCTTTATTTTTCTTTGAAAATAGGCATTAATACTGGGAAAAATAAGGTTAAAGGATGGAGAAAGGGTATTATGTCCATTCTTTGGCATAATGTGCTTGAAAGAGAAAAGCGTTCCTCTGAGGCAACATAGTATGACAGAAAACCAGTTTGTGATAGAATAACATGGGTAAAGATCTTGGTCAGCTAGCAAGGAAACTGCTTGTCACCAAACAAAAATGTCCATGCAAACAAAAACCTTGTGTTCTGGCCTATTGAGGAGAATTTCAAACAAAGGTCCATGATGGATTGGTTGTCACCATGGACAATGCTCTGCCAGATTTTGCCTCATTTCCCCCCTTCCCCCACCTTTTTCCTTCTCTCTTGATTTTTAACACTTCCTGTGGTCTCTGGTGTCTAAACACTGCAATGTTTGTAGGAAATATCTCTGGTTCAGATATTGAAACATAATCTGAAAAATTTTAAATTCTGTGGCAATATGCATTAGAATTGAATCAGCATAGAATTTTCCCAAAACTCCTTATTTCACATTGAATAACATGTTAAGCAAAGCAAAAAAGCTCACTTGTTTAGATTTACCATTGGTTTGGGGTAACTTTTAAATTGTGCTTGTCTCTAGCTTACTTATTTTTCTTTTTTTTTTTAAAAGGTTTATTTATTTATTTATTTTGGGGGGGGTCGGATTGGGGCGGGCCACTTCTATTGGTCCTTCATTTCTCTATTTTTCATTCATCTTTGTTCTTTGGCTCCTGTGGGCCTCCCATCGCGGTGGCGTCTGTCGTTGCAGAGCACCAGCTCTGGGCGCATGCGCTCCAGAGCTCCGGCTCGGTGATTGGACACATCAGTCCAGCCGCTCCGCGGCACGTGGGATCTTCCCAGGCCAGGGCTCGAACCGGCGCCCCTTGCACTGCAAGGCGGTGTCCTTACCCACTGGACCACCAGGGGAAGCCCTTACTTATTTTTCTACTATTTGACTTCTCTAAAGCAGACAAATACTCATTTAAAGCTAATGACAGAAACAAAAGTGACATGGCAGATTCTATATTTTATTCTACTTCACCAACGATCTGTGGTCTGGGAAGAATGTAAGCTTTTGCTGTTTGGAAGAAAAATATATTTATAACACTGGCCTACTTGCACAGAGTAAGAATTTGTATTGAGAGAGAAAGGGCAGTAGCTCTTTCTTTCATTTGCTACCTCAGTGGAAAAAAAGTAGGCAAGTGAAATCATCTACTAAGTGCACTGACAAATGTTTTGTCTTTATTCAGTGGGATACAGATACTGTTATAAAACAATTGCCAAGTCGAATAAGGTCATAATTTCTGTATTTTTAATACAAATTAAACAGTATTTTTTCTTCTTGCATAGCTTGAGGTTCTCTTTCTTAGGAATTAATAAACAGAAAAACTGTAACATAGTCTTAATTATTTAAAATATTTGTGAGGACAAGTATATGTAGAGGGGTTAATATTTTGTAATACTAAATGAAATATTAATAATTGTATATACACACATATACATGTTGCAAGTATTCATATTTATAGAATGTTTCCACATATCTCATATAGATATTGAGTCTTTTAGTGAGATACAGGTGGTAAGAACTAAGACAAGTTTCCTGTAGCTGGTAAACCATGTTGATACTGGATTCTCCTGTAAGTAGTTATGTTGCAGAGGGAGGTGGGGATGGAAATGGGAGATGGTCAATGATGAATCCAAATTTACATGTTTAGGACAGGATTCAGTAGTCTCTTAACATAGCATACATTCTTTTGTAGTACGATATTATATTAACATTAAAATAAATACATGCCAAATGAAAAATAGAATATTTTAAATAAGTTCAACTTAGTATTAAAATATGGTTACATGTAATAATATAATATTTTACTAACTACTCACACTGACTTTCTGTATTCAAACTGTCCAGAAAATATCAGCTCTTCTTGTTGAAAAAAAAAGGGTTTTAAAATCTTTTTAAAATAAAATTTACAATAAAATAAAGCCACCAGATAAGAGTATAAATTATTAGATAACTATGAATATATATAGATATTTTACTATAGGTAGGGGCAGTTTATGGGGATTTTAAACACAGAGATATTAGAAGTCAAGGATGAGATTTGTATTTAGAGAAGTGTTTGTTTACGAGTGCAGAAAAAAGAATATGATAGGTCAATGAAAAAAAGTAATGCTATATTTTATTCTACTTCACCAACGATCTGTGGTCTGGGAAGAATGTAAGCTTTTGCTGTTTGGAAGAAAAATATATTTATAACACTGGCCTACTTGCACAGAGTAAGAATTTGTATTGAGAGAGAAAGGGCAGTAGCTCTTTCTTTCATTTGCTACCTCAGTGGAAAAAAAGTAGGCAAGTGAAATCATCTACTAAGTGCACTGACAAATGTTTTGTCTTTATTCAGTGCGCATACAGATACTGTTATAAAACAATTGCCAAGTCGAATAAGGTCATAATTTCTGTATTTTTAATACAAATTAAACAGTATTTTTTCTTCTTGCATAGCTTGAGGTTCTCTTTCTTAGGAATTAATAAACAGAAAAACTGTAACATAGTCTTAATTATTTAAAATATTTGTGAGGACAAGTATATGTAGAGGGGTTAATATTTTGTAATACTAAATGAAATATTAATAATTGTATATACACACATATACATGTTGCAAGTATTCATATTTATAGAATGTTTCCACATATCTCATATAGATATTGAGTCTTTTAGTGAGATACAGGTGGTAAGAACTAAGACAAGTTTCCTGTAGCTGGTAAACCATGTTGATACTGGATTCTCCTGTAAGTAGTTATGTTGCAGAGGGAGGTGGGGATGGAAATGGGAGATGGTCAATGATGAATCCAAATTTACATGTTTAGGACAGGATTCAGTAGTCTCTTAACATAGCATACATTCTTTTGTAGTACGATATTATATTAACATTAAAATAAATACATGCCAAATGAAAAATAGAATATTTTAAATAAGTTCAACTTAGTATTAAAATATGGTTACATGTAATAATATAATATTTTACTAACTACTCACACTGACTTTCTGTATTCAAACTGTCCAGAAAATATCAGCTCTTCTTGTTGAAAAAAAAAGGGTTTTAAAATCTTTTTAAAATAAAATTTACAATAAAATAAAGCCACCAGATAAGAGTATAAATTATTAGATAACTATGAATATATATAGATATTTTACTATAGGTAGGGGCAGTTTATGGGGATTTTAAACACAGAGATATTAGAAGTCAAGGATGAGATTTTTGTATTTAGAGAAGTGTTTGTTTTACGAGTGCATGTGTATGTGTGTGTGTGTATGTTTTATGATGTGAATAGAAGGAAAGTACTCAATAGACTAGGACCTCTAATATGAAATTTACCAGCAGTGTAAATAACTATTCCCAGAACAACTTTAGATCTAGAATTTAATGTCATATCATAAGAGCGTCTTCTTTACTTTTTGTAGGCATGTTATTATTTCCCCACATGTTGAACTTTCATATAGTCAATTTCTTTTTAGAAAGAATAATGCTATACTGTGTTATTTATATGTCAGAGGAAGATGGATACATTTAAATGATATTATGAAATAGACATATAATCACTGTCACATATTTTAGTGCTGTCTAAAAAGAAGATCCACTTTATTACTTACAATATAGATGAGTGCATTCTTTATTTGAAAAATTATTACTTTGTATGGGATCATTATTCTAGTTTTCTAAATTGGCTAAAAAATTTTCCATTTTAATATCTAACTTTGTTAAATATTTGACTTTGCTTGTTTCCTAAGCATATAATAATTATTCAGAAAAACTGAATTTAGATTCATTTTTTTTATATTATTGCTACCACTGTCTTGAGTTGCATTGGTACAGTACAAATATGAAGTCATCATGGCCTTCAATTAACTAATACTATATATTTTTAAAATGAATTTTTAAATGTTAAACTACATAGAGAAAACATATGTACAATATCATAAAATCATATTTCATTTTCCATTTGATATATGGTTTAATTCTGGTTGGTAGAAATAATATTTGAGATGTTTATCCCAATGTTTTAACACAAAAAACTTTTTACCTCCTCTTTTTTAAATTCTGGATTATGGTGGTCATCAATTTTGTAAGGAGGAAAAATTACATTAATCAATGAGTCTTTGTCAAGTTATAGTATAAAATATTTCTGTATTTTATAATTTTTTTCACCAATAGTAAAAGCTTTGACCTTAAAGAATGGCTTTCAATTCAGGGCCACCAAAGATAAGATTTCTCAAATTTGAGATATCCTATGGTAATCCCAGGTAGGCTGTCTCTTAACTAGTATTATTCTTGTACTTGAGACTAAGGATCAGTCAGTAACAATATAAGCTACTTCTCTGAATTCATTTTATTTTCAATTTATTTTAGAATCCTTGCTTTTTCCTGGGTTCCACTCTATGTTCACAAGTTTTCACACCAGAACATGATAAAATATACTGATACATCCAACTCATGTTTTACTTAGAAAAAACCTAATGAATTTTCATGGTTTGTTTTGATATTTTTAGTCTTAAATAATCCAAAGTCTGTTGATTTAGTTGTTACAGGAGTTGGTAGAAATGATCATTCATGCCACAACTGATCTTGAGAATCCTTAAACAAGTTATATTAGATGCAATCATGGATATAAAAGAAGTGATTTATCCCCTGCATAAATATAAAATCTAGCTATAGAGAAAAGAATCGTGTATGCTAACCAAGAAGACAGATTTTGGGGAATGACAACACAACAACAGCTTTTTCTGAAAGAATTATCCCTGTTTTCAAACCCCGCTGTAAGGTTATTCTCAGGCTGCCATCTTCTGAACAATGGATAACTGCAATACTGTGATTTTAAAATATACATGTATATTTCTTTATTTTAGTTTAGTTTCTGACAACTCATATGAAATTTGGGATCTTAGTCCCTGCAGTAGAAGAACGGAGTCCTAACCACTGGACAACCAGAGAATCCCCCAATAGTGTGAATTTATATTTTAGGGAAGACAAATCATGGATTTTGGAGAAGTCCATTATCTAGAATAAAGGCTAAATGAAGCCAAGCATGTGCATTTGAGGGTACTTCGGTTAATAAACACTTCAAGAATCAGCTTAGCTTACCAGGTCCTGAAAGATGAATTCAGAGAGTACCTATATGGGACCACATGCAAAGTAGAATTTTGAAGTATCAGAGAGTGAAAAGAAACCAAACAAGCTAGTTATTAGAAGAAAAAGAAACACGGGTGAAGAGCAGCACTGAACGAAGTATGACAGTCCTGGGGAAAAGTTCTTGATTTTCTGCTCCCAATGGCACCCCACTCCAGCATTTTTGCCTGAGAAATCCCATACTCAGAGGAACCTGGCGGGCTACAGTCCATGGGGTCGAATCCCATACTCAAATTTGAGATATCCTATGGTAATCCCAGGTAGGCTGTCTCTTAACTAGTATTATTCTTGTACTTGAGACTAAGGATCAGTCAGTAACAATATAAGCTACTTCTCTGAATTCATTTTATTTTCAATTTATTTTAGAATCCTTGCTTTTTCCTGGGTTCCACTCTATGTTCACAAGTTTTCACACCAGAACATGATAAAATATACTGATACATCCAACTCATGTTTTACTTAGAAAAAACCTAATGAATTTTCATGGTTTGTTTTGATATTTTTAGTCTTAAATAATCCAAAGTCTGTTGATTTAGTTGTTACAGGAGTTGGTAGAAATGATCATTCATGCCACAACTGATCTTGAGAATCCTTAAACAAGTTATATTAGATGCAATCATGGATATAAAAGAAGTGATTTATCCCCTGCATAAATATAAAATCTAGCTATAGAGAAAAGAATCGTGTATGCTAACCAAGAAGACAGATTTTGGGGAATGACAACACAACAACAGCTTTTTCTGAAAGAATTATCCCTGTTTTCAAACCCCGCTGTAAGGTTATTCTCAGGCTGCCATCTTCTGAACAATGGATAACTGCAATACTGTGATTTTAAAATATACATGTATATTTCTTTATTTTAGTTTAGTTTCTGACAACTCATATGAAATTTGGGATCTTAGTCCCTGCAGTAGAAGAACGGAGTCCTAACCACTGGACAACCAGAGAATCCCCCAATAGTGTGAATTTATATTTTAGGGAAGACAAATCATGGATTTTGGAGAAGTCCATTATCTAGAATAAAGGCTAAATGAAGCCAAGCATGTGCATTTGAGGGTACTTCGGTTAATAAACACTTCAAGAATCAGCTTAGCTTACCAGGTCCTGAAAGATGAATTCAGAGAGTACCTATATGGGACCACATGCAAAGTAGAATTTTGAAGTATCAGAGAGTGAAAAGAAACCAAACAAGCTAGTTATTAGAAGAAAAAGAAACACGGGTGAAGAGTATAACTGAATGAAGTATGACAGTCCTGGGGAAAAAGTTCTTGATTTTCTGCTCCCAATGGCACCCCACTCCAGCATTTTTGCCTGAGAAATCCCATACTCAGAGGAACCTGGCGGGCTACAGTCCATGGGGTCGCAGAGTCGGACACGACTGAGTGACTAACAGTTTCACTTTCAAAGTAGCTACAGCTAACTAAAATCCAGAAATGCCTTTAGCGCCAGTTTCTGTGGAACCTTTTCAAAGAGGTCTTGTAATTCTGGATTTCTTTGAGTTTCAAGTATTCCCTTAGTATTCTATTTTCCTTAGTTCACTTAAGTGTGTTTTTATTCTATGTCACCAAATTAACTTTCAAAAAACAAAGAACAATTCAAACCCAAAGAGTGAAGAAAATAAGTGTAAGAGGAACTTTTTGAATACAGTTGTAAAAAAAATCTTAGTCTGATTAATTTGATATTATTTACAGGTTATTTTTGACTGGTGATAATAGAATGCTGGCTTCAGGACTTCTGCAATTCATTTCTTGAGAGAGTGGCAACAGACTATTACTGCAAAGTGCCAGATGGTAAATACTTTTGTCTTTGTGGGGCTGTTTCTGTTACAACTACTTTCTCTGTTGTATGAAAGCAGTCACAGCCAATACACAAAAGAATAGGCATTTTCTAATAAAACTGTATAAATATTCATTGAAATCTGAATTTCACATAATTTTCAAGTATCTCATATTATTTTAAACTATTAAAATGTACAACTGTCCAGTCTAAATAAAAACAGATAGCAGGTCTGATTTAATCCATGGGCTATAGCTCGCCTGACTTAAAAGCATGAGTTAAGATTCAAGAGTTCTCAGCTTCACTATTGAGTCATGCTGCTGTTCATTCCCTGAGTCCTTTGTGACTCTGCATCCCCGTGGACTGCAGCATGCCAGGCTTCCCTGTCCTTCACTATCTTCCAGAATTTTCTCAAACTCATGTCCATGGAGTTGGTGAAACTATCCAACCATCTCAAGAGGCTCTTTAAGTCCTCTTCACCTTCTGCCACTAGAGTGTGGCACTGAGAAAGTGAAATTCTTTCTGGGCCTCAGTTTCTTCCTTTATGCTGAGTTGACAGGGAAAAAGAGCTTAGAAACCAGTCCATCGTTAGACTCTAAATTTATT
Source organism: Tragulus kanchil (assembly GCA_022376925.1). Classification (NCBI taxonomy): domain Eukaryota; kingdom Metazoa; phylum Chordata; class Mammalia; order Artiodactyla; family Tragulidae; genus Tragulus; species Tragulus kanchil. The sequence goes on along the minus strand of JAIOJX010000004.1, from coordinate 271,615,651 downwards.
TTACATTTTATATATATATTTCTTAATTGAAGTATAGTTGATTTGTAATGTTTTAGGTACACAGCAAACTGGCTAAATTATAAATACATACATATATACATATACATATGCACACATATATACATACATATACATATATATGTTGTTTATGAAAGTGGAAGTGTTAGTTGCTCAGATGTGTTTGGCTCTTTGCAACACCATGGACTGTAGTCTCTGTCCAGAGAGTTCTCCAGTCAAAAATACTAGAGTGCGTGGCCAGTCCCTTCTCCAGGGGATCTCCGCAAACCAGGGATCGAACCCTTGCCTCCTGTATTGCAGGCAGATTCTTTACCATTGGAGCCACCAGGAAAGATCAGAATATATATGTGTATATATATATATATATATATATATATGTGTATATATATATATATATATATGTATATATATATATATATACACACACACACACACACACACGCTTTGTTAGATTCTCTTCCAGTATAGGTTTATTTTACACTTTATACTGTATTTTAAGGGTTTATTTATTTGATGCTTAAAAACTTCTTTCCCCCATATTCAGTGCTAATTGCTATAAAAACTCTACTTATTTTACTTTTAAAAAAATAAAATGAATGTAAATAAAAGTATGTTCAGCCAAGGTTATTTAAACATAAAATTTATATCCATTTTATAAATGAGATCTTGGTCTCTGGTTTAATTATTGCCAGGTTTAAGTGGGGATCTTCTGACAGTACCTTCTCCAGCTTCTTTTATTTTTTTGTAGTCTGCAGGGCTTCCGAGGTGGTGCTAGTGGTAAAGAACTGGTCTGCTAGACATAAGAGATGGGGGTCCGATCCCTGGGTTGGTAAGATCCCCTGGAGGGGCAACTCACTGCAGTATACTTGCCTGGAGAATCCACATGGACAGAAGAGCCTGGCAGGCTACAGACTATGGGGTCGCAAGGAACAGGCCTCGACGGAAGCGACTTGGCACTCCTCTTCACCTTCTGCCACTAGAGTGTGGCACTGAGAAAGTGAAATTCTTTCTGGGCCTCAGTTTCTTCCTTTATGCTGAGTTGACAGGGAAAAAGAGCTTAGAAACCAGTCCATCGTTAGACTCTAAATTTATTTTACATTTTATATATATATTTCTTAATTGAAGTATAGTTGATTTGTAATGTTTTAGGTACACAGCAAACTGGCTAAATTATAAATACATACATATATACATATACATATGCACACATATATACATACATATACATATATATGTTGTTTATGAAAGTGGAAGTGTTAGTTGCTCAGATGTGTTTGGCTCTTTGCAACACCATGGACTGTAGTCTCTGTCCAGAGAGTTCTCCAGTCAAAAATACTAGAGTGCGTGGCCAGTCCCTTCTCCAGGGGATCTCCGCAAACCAGGGATCGAACCCTTGCCTCCTGTATTGCAGGCAGATTCTTTACCATTGGAGCCACCAGGAAAGATCAGAATATATATGTGTATATATATATATATATATATATGTGTATATATATATATATATATATGTATATATATATATATACACACACACACACACACACACGCTTTGTTAGATTCTCTTCCAGTATAGGTTTATTTTACACTTTATACTGTATTTTAAGGGTTTATTTATTTGATGCTTAAAAACTTCTTTCCCCCATATTCAGTGCTAATTGCTATAAAAACTCTACTTATTTTACTTTTAAAAAAATAAAATGAATGTAAATAAAAGTATGTTCAGCCAAGGTTATTTAAACATAAAATTTATATCCATTTTATAAATGAGATCTTGGTCTCTGGTTTAATTATTGCCAGGTTTAAGTGGGGATCTTCTGACAGTACCTTCTCCAGCTTCTTTTATTTTTTTGTAGTCTGCAGGGCTTCCGAGGTGGTGCTAGTGGTAAAGAACTGGTCTGCTAGACATAAGAGATGGGGGTCCGATCCCTGGGTTGGTAAGATCCCCTGGAGGGGCAACTCACTGCAGTATACTTGCCTGGAGAATCCACATGGACAGAAGAGCCTGGCAGGCTACAGACTATGGGGTCGCAAGGAACAGGCCTCGACGGAAGCGACTTGGCACGTATACACGCACAGCTAAGTGTGATAAACAACTGTCTTGTTGTGAGAAGAGGGAGTCATGCACTTACAATTCCACTAATTCTTATGTTTACTCGGGTGCCTATGTCAGTGCGTCTAGGTCACTTCAGTTGTGAACAGATACCAAATAAAAATAAAAACAGAAAAACAGAAAGTAAAAAATTTTAAAGGCATTCATTACATTTTTTTTCTATTATTGTAAAAGTAAGTTGAGTTAAAAGAAAGTTACTTTTGCTTTTTTTTTTTTTAAATAAAAAAGCTATTGGTTCAGTTTTTCCTCCTTGTCCTTCTAAGTCATTACGCTTAGTCTATGTACATGCATGGTTCTCAGTCACTCAGTCTTATCTGACTCTCTGTGGCCCAATGGACTGTATCCTGCCCAGTTCCTTTGCCTGTGGAATTTTCCAGGCAAGAATACTAGACTTGGATCCCATTTCTTACTATAGGGGATCTTCCTGACCCAGGGATCAAATCTGCATCTCTTCTGTCTCCTGTACTGGCATGCATGAGTGCTCAGTTCCTTCAGTCTGACTCTTTGCAACCCCATGGACTATAGTCTGTCAGGCTTCTCTGTCTATGGGATTCTCCAGGCAGGGGTACTGGAGTGGGTTGTCATTTCCTTCTCCAAAGGATCTTCCTGACTCAGGCATTGAATCCTCATCTCTTATGTCACCTGCATTGGCAAGTAGGTTCTTTTCACTAGCACCACCTGGCATGTAGGTTAACTATTAGCTCCACCTGGGAAGCCCCGAGTTTAGCCTATGTATAATATCAGACAGTTTAACCTCATTTGTTGCTTTAATACATGATTTCTTTTAAAAACAAGTCCATTTGTACCACTGTCTGAATTTTAATTTTATTTTTTAACTGTATTTTTATTTTCATTTTTGTTAGAAAATATACTATATTCCCTATTTCCATTCATAACTGTGAATATTTCTCAGTATCATTCTATGTTTTTTTAAAAATCTACCTGGAAAACTGAAATTGCTATGTTAACATTCAAAATGTAAATGTATTCTCACAATTGAGATTTAAGAAACAGGGTGAAATTTGTTTTGTAGGCTCTCAAATGTTGCACTTATCTTTCGTTAGGGCTGACTTGACTTGGGAAAAATTGTAACACAGGTGAAAGCAAACTCTAATATTCTAATTACCTAGAGCTTTTTGCAGTCTTAGACTCTCAGCCCACCCCCACTCCCCACCTTGTAAAACTCCAATCCCAGAGCTTTCTTCTTTTCCTCTGTTTTCACTTCTCACATCCTGTTGTGCTCTACAGTTACCTAAGAACCTACTGACAATATATCTGGACATTTCTCTTTGAATAAGGACCTTTCCAGAACCAATAGGATATCCTCAAAGGTAGTGGAGGCTGTATCTGTGGTAGATGCCTTTAAGCCCAGTCCACACTGCCTACATACAAGGATAGTCTTGCTTGGTCTGTATCACAATATTCTTTAACTTTAAAAAATCAATTTAGCCATTCATAAAATGTGAGGACTAGTTTGCACGATGAGTTTGCCTGTGGAATTTTCCAGGCAAGAATACTAGACTTGGATCCCATTTCTTACTATAGGGGATCTTCCTGACCCAGGGATCAAATCTGCATCTCTTCTGTCTCCTGTACTGGCATGCATGAGTGCTCAGTTCCTTCAGTCTGACTCTTTGCAACCCCATGGACTATAGTCTGTCAGGCTTCTCTGTCTATGGGATTCTCCAGGCAGGGGTACTGGAGTGGGTTGTCATTTCCTTCTCCAAAGGATCTTCCTGACTCAGGCATTGAATCCTCATCTCTTATGTCACCTGCATTGGCAAGTAGGTTCTTTTCACTAGCACCACCTGGCATGTAGGTTAACTATTAGCTCCACCTGGGAAGCCCCGAGTTTAGCCTATGTATAATATCAGACAGTTTAACCTCATTTGTTGCTTTAATACATGATTTCTTTTAAAAACAAGTCCATTTGTACCACTGTCTGAATTTTAATTTTATTTTTTAACTGTATTTTTATTTTCATTTTTGTTAGAAAATATACTATATTCCCTATTTCCATTCATAACTGTGAATATTTCTCAGTATCATTCTATGTTTTATTAAAAAGCTACCTGGAAAACTGAAATTGCTATGTTAACATTCAAAATGTAAATGTATTCTCACAATTGAGATTTAAGAAACAGGGTGAAATTTGTTTTGTAGGCTCTCAAATGTTGCACTTATCTTTCGTTAGGGCTGACTTGACTTGGGAAAAATTGTAACACAGGTGAAAGCAAACTCTAATATTCTAATTACCTAGAGCTTTTTGCAGTCTTAGACTCTCAGCCCACCCCCACTCCCCACCTTGTAAAACTCCAATCCCAGAGCTTTCTTCTTTTCCTCTGTTTTCACTTCTCACATCCTGTTGTGCTCTACAGTTACCTAAGAACCTACTGACAATATATCTGGACATTTCTCTTTGAATAAGGACCTTTCCAGAACCAATAGGATATCCTCAAAGGTAGTGGAGGCTGTATCTGTGGTAGATGCCTTTAAGCCCAGTCCACACTGCCTACATACAAGGATAGTCTTGCTTGGTCTGTATCACAATATTCTTTAACTTTAAAAAATCAATTTAGCCATTCATAAAAATGTGAGGACTTCCCTTGTGGACCAGTGGTTAAGAATCCAACTGCCAGGCTTCCCTGGTGGTCCAGTGGGTAAGGATACCGCCTTGCAGTGCAAGGTGCGCCGGTTCGATCCCTGGCCTGGGAAGATCCCACGTGCCACAGAGTGGCTGGACCGATGTGTCCAATTACCGAGCTGGAGCTCTGGAGCCCATGCCTCAGAGCTGGTGCTCTGCGACAACAGAGGCCACTGCAATGGGAGGTCCACAACAGGCCAAACAACAAAGATGGATGAAAACAGATAAATGAAAAGACCGATAGAAGTGGCCCGCCCGCCCCCTCCCTCCTCAACCTGTCCCCCCAACAAAAAAAAAAAAAAAAGAATCCACCTGCCAATGCAGGGGACACAATCCCTGGTCTGGGAAGAATCCACATGCCACTGAGCAACTGAGCCCATGTGCTTACAACTACTCAACCCCACACCTAGGGCCCGTGCTTCACAGCAACAGAAGGCACCACAGTGAGTCCATGCACCACAACTAAAGAGGAGCCCCTGCTCGCCACAAGTAAAGAAAGTCCACATGCAGCAATGAAGACCTGGCCCTGCCATAAATAAATAAAAAAGTCAAAATATGGAATCCCTTATGAAACATACCAAGGAGTCCTCAGTATTGATGTGAAAATGAGGATTATGGCATCTTCTCTGTATTGTCACTTTGCACCTATGTTAGACTCTGTGCTGGAGAATGCACAGATAAATGAATAATAGGGTCTGCTCTCAAGATGCTGGCTATTGGGCAGAAAGTACAAACTTACAAATAAATCATTGCAATATGATACTACTAATGCTGTAGTGGGGTACTAGGCACAGAGATGACAAAATGGAAGGAATGATGAACTCTATTGGATGGGGAAGGCAAGACATTACAGAACACTGTTGAACTAGATTTTGAAAAATGAGCTTTCCAATGGGAAAAGTGATGAGGGATTAGCACAAAGGCACAATGATAGGAAATGCATTTGTCTGAAATTTTGTATAAGGAATTAGTATTGCAAAAAATTGAGGACAATGGAAAATCCACTTTTGCAGTGGCAGCAACCACATCCTGTGTGCAGCAGAGGTAGGCAAAAAGTCAAGTTTCTACTCCAGCTCTCAAAGGCTTGGAGAGTGGTCAGTGGTGTCCTTACTGGTGGATTCACTTGTATGGTCCCAGCTGCTGTTCTGTCTTCCTAGCTTCACTTTTAATTTCCATTTTCTGAGCTGCATTTCAGCCTTCCTGATCATTGTTTTAGTTACTCAGCTTCCTTTCAGTAGTTTTTTTTTTTTGCGCTTAAATTAGCAGAAGTTAGTTTCTATTGTACCTAGAAACCTTGGCTGATGTAGTAGTAAAGAACTGGGATACTGATTTTGGTGTTTTTTTCAGGATGAACCAATTCAAAGTCAGATGCTTTGGGGTGTGAATGGCTAAAAGAGAGGATGTAGCCTCCCCACACATGAGGACGTCTAAGGGACTAGGATGTTGGGAAACTTGTGTGCATAATAAGCATTTGAGTTACTCATGATCATTACTGTATTTATACCAAGAATTTAAGTGTTTTTAATGAATTTGTGAACCACATATATATAAAGGTCTTGTTATTCTCTGCCCAACATCTTCTCTTTTTTTTCCTGTGGAGTATAGATCTCAGTTCCTAGACCAAAGACATGGGTCAATCTATCCTACTGTCCCAGACCACATGGATTACACACAGAAGTAGTGATACTGGAGAAAAATAAGAGGTTTTAACATAAGATAAGCCAGTTCTCTCCTCTGTATTCTATGAATTTAAGGCTTGAACAGACACATGAAAAGAAACGGTAGTTGGTACTGGTAGGTTCGTTTGATGCCAGCTTCCTCTGGAGAATTCCATGAACAGAGGTTGCAATTTATTGGGCAGAAAGTACTTACAAATAAATCATTGCAATATGATACTACTAATGCTGTAGTGGGGTACTAGGCACAGAGATGACAAAATGGAAGGAATGATGAACTCTATTGGATGGGGAAGGCAAGACATTACAGAACACTGTTGAACTAGATTTTGAAAAATGAGCTTTCCAATGGGAAAAGTGATGAGGGATTAGCACAAAGGCACAATGATAGGAAATGCATTTGTCTGAAATTTTGTATAAGGAATTAGTATTGCAAAAAATTGAGGACAATGGAAAATCCACTTTTGCAGTGGCAGCAACCACATCCTGTGTGCAGCAGAGGTAGGCAAAAAGTCAAGTTTCTACTCCAGCTCTCAAAGGCTTGGAGAGTGGTCAGTGGTGTCCTTACTGGTGGATTCACTTGTATGGTCCCAGCTGCTGTTCTGTCTTCCTAGCTTCACTTTTAATTTCCATTTTCTGAGCTGCATTTCAGCCTTCCTGATCATTGTTTTAGTTACTCAGCTTCCTTTCAGTAGTTTTTTTTTTTTGCGCTTAAATTAGCAGAAGTTAGTTTCTATTGTACCTAGAAACCTTGGCTGATGTAGTAGTAAAGAACTGGGATACTGATTTTGGTGTTTTTTTCAGGATGAACCAATTCAAAGTCAGATGCTTTGGGGTGTGAATGGCTAAAAGAGAGGATGTAGCCTCCCCACACATGAGGACGTCTAAGGGACTAGGATGTTGGGAAACTTGTGTGCATAATAAGCATTTGAGTTACTCATGATCATTACTGTATTTATACCAAGAATTTAAGTGTTTTTAATGAATTTGTGAACCACATATATATAAAGGTCTTGTTATTCTCTGCCCAACATCTTCTCTTTTTTTTCCTGTGGAGTATAGATCTCAGTTCCTAGACCAAAGACATGGGTCAATCTATCCTACTGTCCCAGACCACATGGATTACACACAGAAGTAGTGATACTGGAGAAAAATAAGAGGTTTTAACATAAGATAAGCCAGTTCTCTCCTCTGTATTCTATGAATTTAAGGCTTGAACAGACACATGAAAAGAAACGGTAGTTGGTACTGGTGAGGTTCGTTTGATGCCAGCTTCCTCTGGAGAATTCCATGAACAGAGGTTACAGTCCATTGGCACTGTACCAAAGAGATGGACAAGACTGAGCAACTAACACTTTAATTTCTTCACTTTGTAGAGAGAAGACTCATTTTCCAAATCAAAAGAAAGGCAGGGTTATCAAAACTCAGTTTAAGAAAAAAAAGAGTTCAGAATAGAAAAAGTTATCAGGGATAAGATGGCTATTGTACAATAGGAAATAAGTCAGTTCTCCAAGAATACATAACAATCCTTAATGTGTATGTGCATAAAATGCATGATAGTACGAGGCAAAAATTGATAAATGTGCAATGAGAAATAGTTAATTCCACTGTTATAGCTGGAAGCTTCCACATCCCTCTATCAGTAATTGACAAGTCCAGCCAGCAGAAAATTAGTAAGGATATAATTGAGCTGAACAACACCATCAATCAACTGGGTCTAACTGACATTCATAGAATATTTTATTCGATAACAGAAGAATACACGTACTTTTCAAGGTCACATGGAACATTCACCAAAACAGGTCACATTCTGGCCACAAAACATACTTCAGCTAGGACTTCCCTAGTGGTCCAGTGGGTAAAGAGTCTGCTTTGCACTGCAAGGGGCACTGGTTCAACCCCTGACCAGGGAAGAACCCATGTGCCACAGAGTGGCTGGACCTGTCTGTCCAATTAGGAGCCAGTGCTCTGGAGTGCATGCACCTAGAGCTGGTGCTCTGCAGTGAGAGAGGCCACTGTAACTAGGAGGCCCACACATGCCAAAGAATAAAAAGATGGATGAAAATAAATATAAATAAATATAAATTTTAAAAAAGGCATGTAATAAAAAAAACATACTTCAATTTAAACAGTAATAAATATGCTCTAAAAACACAATGGAATTAAACTAGAAATCAATAATAGAAAGATAGCTAGGATATTTCATTTGGAGTTTAAACAACATACTTCTATAAGACATAGAGTCAAAAGAATAAATAACAAGAGTGTGTAAAAGTATTTTGAACTAAGTTAAAAATAAAATATAGTATATAAACATCTGTGGAATGCAGCAAAAGCAGTGTTTAGAGGGAAATTTATAGCATAGAATTAGAAAAAAGGAATGCTGAAAATCAGTAATCTAGGGACTTCTCTGGTGGTCCAGTTGTTAAGACTCTGTTCCCAATGCGGGAGTCCTGGGTTCAATCCCTGGTGAGGGAACTAGATCCCACGTGCCGCAAGTAAGACCCAGCGCAGCCAAATTAATAAGTAATTAAAAAAAAAATCAGTAATCTAAGTTTCTACCTTTGGAAACTAGAGAAAGAAGAGCATTATATAATTAAGCAAGTTGGTTAAGGTTCCACACTTTAACACTATGGCGTGGTTCAGACCCTGGTCAGGGAACTGAGATTCTTCAAGCCAAAGTGTGCAACTTAGGCAAGTAGATTAAAAGAAGTAATAAAACTAAAGCAAATAATGAACATGGAAGAAAAAAATGGACACCAATTTTCTATAGTATTTTCCAGAAAATATAAGCAGTGTAAATACTTCCTAACTTGTCCTACGAAACAAGTTTTACCCTAAAATGAAAAGCATATAAAGAAGTTACAGAGAAAGAAAACTATAGACTAATATCTCTCATGAAACTGAAATTCTCAATAATATAATAGCAGATCTAAATAATAATAACCCTCCATCTACCCTAAAAAAGTGAATTACCTACCTTGACCAAGTGGTATTTATTCCAGGTAGTCAAGACTGGTTCAACACTTGAAAATTAATGAAATCAGTCACATCAGCAGGTTAAAGAAGAAAATTCACATGATTATATCAATAGATGCTGAAACATCCTTTGACAAAAATCTAACACCCTTTGATATAAAAACCCTAAAAGAATTTAGACTAGCAAGGAACTCCTTAAACTGGATAAAGAACATCTATAAAACCACCACAGATAGCATACTTAATCGTGAAAAACTATATGTTTCTCCCTAAATATGCCAAAGATGTCTTTTCTTACCATTTTCATTCAATATCCTGCTGGAAGTCCTACATAATTTAGTAAGATAGGAAAAGAAGATAAACCTAAACAGTTTGGGAAGAAGAAATAAAAACTCTCTGCAGATGACACGAAAGTCTATACAGTAAACATGCTAAAGAATCAACAATAACAACAAGAAATGCCTGGAACTGATGCAGCAAAATTACAGGATATAATGTTAATACAAAAATGTAAAAAAAAAAAGGCAATTGGCTTCTTAGGCACCTAGAATGAACAAATGGAATTAAAAATTAAAAATGTACCGCCAAGGGCTTCCCTGGTGGTCCAGTGGGTAAACACACTGCCTTGTAGTGCAAGGGGCGCCAGTTCAATCCCTGGCCTGGGAAGATCCACGTGCCACTGAGTGGCTGGATCTATGTGTCCAACTACCGAGCCGGAGCTCTGCAGTGCATGTGCCCAGAGCCAGTGCTCTGCAGCGACCAAGGCCACTGCGATGGGAGACCCACACAGGCCAAAGAACAAAGATGGAAATAAATGAAAGACCAATAGAAGTGGCCAAAAAAAGAAAAAAATACAGCCAAGTGTCTTCTGCCTGGAGGGGAGGAAGGACCTTCAGGAGGAGTTTGTCAGGAGGCTCCCTGAGCCTAGCCGACTCATGGGCCAGCTGGGGCGAAGGAGGGTGGGCAAGGGAGAAATGGGCTCTGCTAGGAAGAAACAGGACACAGGACTCCCCAGCTCAGCCTGTTGGAGGAAGCTAGGCCACAGCAGTGAGAGGTGGAAAGGAGAGGAGGTGGGCCTGTCTCTCATGGAGATGGGGTTCTATTCCATCCTCATGAAGGAGGAATTAGGATCAGTATGACTCAAGCCCACGTTCTGTTGGCTGATGTGGTGGTTTTGGTGGTTGTCCTCCTCCATGCCTCCATCCATAAGATGGAGGAAGGGCACCTGACCTTGGACTACAGGGGAGGAGATTTACTAACTAGCCCCAGTGGACCAGACAATCATGTCATGCTCCCTTTCATAACTACTTGCAGATCTGTGCAGACGGCACTACAATTTAAAGAAGTTAAAACATGCCTTGTGATGATTGATGCCTTGCAAGTGGTGAGGTCATGATCTATAGTGACCGAATACAAGTGGTTAATATGTTGGCTCCTTGTGCAGTATTTGATACTGTGAGGAACTACACTGAAGATTATGACAAGACCTTAATCTTCAATAAAAGCTATCATGAATTGAACCAGTTTTGCAGTGTCCATACACAGAATCAACAATAACAAAAAAAGAAATGCCTGGAACTGATGCAGCAAAATTACAGGATATAAGGTTAATACAAAAATGTAAAAAAAAAAAGGCAATTGGCTTCTTAGGCACCTAGAATGAACAAATGGAATTAAAAATTAAAAATGTACCGCCAAGGGCTTCCCTGGTGGTCCAGTGGGTAAACACACTGCCTTGTAGTGCAAGGGGCGCCAGTTCAATCCCTGGCCTGGGAAGATCCACGTGCCACTGAGTGGCTGGATCTATGTGTCCAACTACCGAGCCGGAGCTCTGCAGTGCATGTGCCCAGAGCCAGTGCTCTGCAGCGACCAAGGCCACTGCGATGGGAGACCCACACAGGCCAAAGAACAAAGATGGAAATAAATGAAAGACCAATAGAAGTGGCCAAAAAAAGAAAAAAATACAGCCAAGTGTCTTCTGCCTGGAGGGGAGGAAGGACCTTCAGGAGGAGTTTGTCAGGAGGCTCCCTGAGCCTAGCCGACTCATGGGCCAGCTGGGGCGAAGGAGGGTGGGCAAGGGAGAAATGGGCTCTGCTAGGAAGAAACAGGACACAGGACTCCCCAGCTCAGCCTGTTGGAGGAAGCTAGGCCACAGCAGTGAGAGGTGGAAAGGAGAGGAGGTGGGCCTGTCTCTCATGGAGATGGGGTTCTATTCCATCCTCATGAAGGAGGAATTAGGATCAGTATGACTCAAGCCCACGTTCTGTTGGCTGATGTGGTGGTTTTGGTGGTTGTCCTCCTCCATGCCTCCATCCATAAGATGGAGGAAGGGCACCTGACCTTGGACTACAGGGGAGGAGATTTACTAACTAGCCCCAGTGGACCAGACAATCATGTCATGCTCCCTTTCATAACTACTTGCAGATCTGTGCAGACGGCACTACAATTTAAAGAAGTTAAAACATGCCTTGTGATGATTGATGCCTTGCAAGTGGTGAGGTCATGATCTATAGTGACCGAATACAAGTGGTTAATATGTTGGCTCCTTGTGCAGTATTTGATACTGTGAGGAACTACACTGAAGATTATGACAAGACCTTAATCTTCAATAAAAGCTATCATGAATTGAACCAGTTTTGCAGTGTCCATACACTTCAAGAAGTTTACACTGAATTGTTTGATCAAATAGACGAAAATCTCCAGCAAGCTCTGCAGAAAGATTTAAATGTCATGGCTCCAGGCCTCACTACACAGGCTGTGAGTGTTACGAAACCCCAAATCCCAGAAGCCGTAAGAAAAAATTTTGAGGTAATGGAGGCTGAGAAGACAAAACTTCTTTTCACTGCACAGAAACAAAATGTTGGGGAGAAAGAAGCTGAAACAGAGAGGAAAAAGGCTGTTATAGAAGCACAGAAGATTTTACAAGTGGCAAAGATGCGGTTTCAGCAGGTGATGGAGAAAGAAACTGAAAAGCGCATTTCGGAAATGGAAGATGTTGTGTTACCTAGCCCGAGAGAAGGCAAAAGCAGATGCTGAGTATTATGCCGCACACAAATATGGCACCTCAAGCAAGCACAAATTGACCCCAGAATGTCAAAAAAAATTCCAGGCAAGGCTTCTAACAGTAAGATCCACTTAGGCAGCAACATCCCTAGTATGTTTGTGGATTCCCCTGAAATATTCAAATGTTAGGACTGCAAGAAAAAGTTCTCTCCCCTCTAAGGAGGCTCCTGAACCATCTGGAAAGAGCCCCCTCCAAAACAAGAACACATGTTGATGCAACAGGTGGAAATGTTCTCCCGTATCAAGATGTGACCTCAGAGGTTAAGTATGAACAATAGTTATAAAACTCTGTAGATTTACAGAGAACTCATGCTCCATCCTAAAGGAAATAAACCCTGAATATTTACCAAAAAGAATGATGCTGAAGCCAAATCCCTGATACTTTGGCCACCTGATACAAAGAGACAACTCACTGGAAAAGAGCCTGATGTTGGGAAAAACAGAAGGCAAAAGGAGAATGGGACGACAGAGGACAAGATGGTTGAATCATATCACTGAGTCAATGAATATGAGTTTGAGCAAGCTCCAGGAGGTGGTGAAGGACAGGGAAACCTGGAGTGCTGCAGTCCATGGGGTTGCAAAGAGTCGGACACGACAGAGCGACTAAACACAACTCAACATGCTCTGTCTGTCCTGCCTCTCCTGGGGTTGTCCTGGTCTATCAGCTGACTGCAGGACAGAACTAGCTGTCTGGCACCCAGATAGTCTTTTTCACCACAGTTTTGTCAAGTATCCCATGTGTGCCTTTCTAAACTGATACTCATGAATGAGGGAAAGTCTGATGCTAAGATACTGCCTGCAATGAACTGCTAAACACTAAATACATAACAAACTGTGTTTTTCTAAAAAACATATATAGTACCATTTTACTAGCACCCCAAATTAAATACTTACATATAAACCAAACAAAATATACACAGATCTATATATAAAACTATAAAACTGCAATAAAAGAAATCAAAGAAGAATAAATAAGAGATATTTCACGTTCTCAGATAGGATTCCACATTATAAAGACCTCAGTGCTTCCAAATTGATCTATGCATATAAGAAATTCTAATAAAAGTTCTAGCAATTTTTTTTTTATATTAACAGATTGATTCTAAAGTGTGTACAAGAACTACACTGGTGGTTCAATGGCTAAGAATTAGTCTGCCAATGCAGGGGATGCGAGTTCAATCCTTGGTCCAGAACACAAGATGCATGAAGCAGCAAAGCTCATGCAACACAATTACTGGGCCCGAGTGACACAACTACCAAAGTCTGGAGTCTAGAGCCAGTGCTTCATAACAGGAAAAGCCACCACTTCTTGAAACCCATAGAAATACACAACACAAACAGTGAACTCTACTGTAAACTACAGAAGCTTTAATTAGTTATAGTTGATTAATAGTGGTTCATCCATTTTAATAACTGTACTCCACTAATGCAAGAGATGTCAGTCATAAAGGAAGGTTGATAATGGAGTCTATGGGAACCCTCTGTATTCTTTGCTCAATTTACTATAAACATAAAACTGCTCTAAAAATAGTCTGTTAACGAAAAACAGAAGGCAAAAGGAGAATGGGACGACAGAGGACAAGATGGTTGAATCAAGGGTCAATATGAGTTTGAGCAAGCTCCAGGAGGTGGTGAAGGACAGGGAAACCTGGAGTGCTGCAGTCCATGGGGTTGCAAAGAGTCGGACACGACAGAGCGACTAAACACAACTCAACATGCTCTGTCTGTCCTGCCTCTCCTGGGGTTGTCCTGGTCTATCAGCTGACTGCAGGACAGAACTAGCTGTCTGGCACCCAGATAGTCTTTTTCACCACAGTTTTGTCAAGTATCCCATGTGTGCCTTTCTAAACTGATACTCATGAATGAGGGAAAGTCTGATGCTAAGATACTGCCTGCAATGAACTGCTAAACACTAAATACATAACAAACTGTGTTTTTCTAAAAAACATATATAGTACCATTTTACTAGCACCCCAAATTAAATACTTACATATAAACCAAACAAAATATACACAGATCTATATATAAAACTATAAAACTGCAATAAAAGAAATCAAAGAAGAATAAATAAGAGATATTTCACGTTCTCAGATAGGATTCCACATTATAAAGACCTCAGTGCTTCCAAATTGATCTATGCATATAAGAAATTCTAATAAAAGTTCTAGCAATTTTTTTTTATATTAACAGATTGATTCTAAAGTGTGTACAAGAACTACACTGGTGGTTCAATGGCTAAGAATTAGTCTGCCAATGCAGGGGATGCGAGTTCAATCCTTGGTCCAGAACACAAGATGCATGAAGCAGCAAAGCTCATGCAACACAATTACTGGGCCCGAGTGACACAACTACCAAAGTCTGGAGTCTAGAGCCAGTGCTTCATAACAGGAAAAGCCACCACTTCTTGAAACCCATAGAAATACACAACACAAACAGTGAACTCTACTGTAAACTACAGAAGCTTTAATTAGTTATAGTTGATTAATAGTGGTTCATCCATTTTAATAACTGTACTCCACTAATGCAAGAGATGTCAGTCATAAAGGAAGGTTGATAATGGAGTCTATGGGAACCCTCTGTATTCTTTGCTCAATTTACTATAAACCTAAAACTGCTCTAAAAAAATAGTCTGTTAACGAAAAAAAAGAAAAAATTCAAGGTGTTGGAAGCCCATGTTCCTTTCTGGAGTCTCCAGGACTCAATGTTTCAGCTTTCAAAGGTCCTCCACATGCTTTGGTTTGTGGCCCCTTCTTGATCCTCAAAGCCAGTCATACATATAGTCTTTATTTAAATTGACTTACCATCACATCTATTTCTCTGACCATAGGTGTAAGAGGTTCTCCACACTTAAAAGATTTATATGATTAAATTTCACCTACCAGGATAATCTAAGAAAATGACTTCATACCAAGACCTTTAACCTTATTTACATTTGAAAGCCTTTTCTGCCATGTAAGGTGACATATTTGCATGTCATCAGGATTAGGAATATAGGCATCTTTTAGGAACTGTTACTCTGCCTGCCATAATAAGGCAAGTAGTAAAAGAATGAAAAGAAGAAGGTAGAGTCTAGAAATATTTAGGACAAATATAGAGTACTTTGTGTTTGCACATGTACACAAAGTACTGGTGGCCTCCAGGATGAAAAAGAGTAAGTTCATCATCACAAAAAGTTATTGGCTTGAGGCCATGGTAGTGAGTAATTCTACATGGTTTCATGACCCTTTCAAAACAATGTAATTAAGAAGCAAACAGGAAACACTGAATCTAAACTTTTAGGAAAACTTAATGATTTGTGAATAACTGACCTACTGTGCTGTGCTAAGTCACTTCAGCCATGTCCGCCTCTTTGCAATTGCGTGGACTGTAGCCTGCCAGGCTCCTCTGTCCATGGGATTCTCCAGGCAAGAATACTAAACTTTTAGGAAAACTTATGATTTGACTGAAACTACATGGAAAAAAGCTTCTAACCTTAAAGGCCCTTCTTGAAACCCATAGAAATACACAACACAAACAGTGAACTCTACTGTAAACTACAGAAGCTTTAATTAGTTATAGTTGATTAATAGTGGTTCATCCATTTTAATAACTGTACTCCACTAATGCAAGAGATGTCAGTCATAAAGGAAGGTTGATAATGGAGTCTATGGGAACCCTCTGTATTCTTTGCTCAATTTACTATAAACCTAAAACTGCTCTAAAAAAATAGTCTGTTAACGAAAAAAAAGAAAAAATTCAAGGTGTTGGAAGCCCATGTTCCTTTCTGGAGTCTCCAGGACTCAATGTTTCAGCTTTCAAAGGTCCTCCACATGCTTTGGTTTGTGGCCCCTTCTTGATCCTCAAAGCCAGTCATACATATAGTCTTTATTTAAATTGACTTACCATCACATCTATTTCTCTGACCATAGGTGTAAGAGGTTCTCCACACTTAAAAGATTTATATGATTAAATTTCACCTACCAGGATAATCTAAGAAAATGACTTCATACCAAGACCTTTAACCTTATTTACATTTGAAAGCCTTTTCTGCCATGTAAGGTGACATATTTGCATGTCATCAGGATTAGGAATATAGGCATCTTTTAGGAACTGTTACTCTGCCTGCCATAATAAGGCAAGTAGTAAAAGAATGAAAAGAAGAAGGTAGAGTCTAGAAATATTTAGGACAAATATAGAGTACTTTGTGTTTGCACATGTACACAAAGTACTGGTGGCCTCCAGGATGAAAAAGAGTAAGTTCATCATCACAAAAAGTTATTGGCTTGAGGCCATGGTAGTGAGTAATTCTACATGGTTTCATGACCCTTTCAAAACAATGTAATTAAGAAGCAAACAGGAAACACTGAATCTAAACTTTTAGGAAAACTTAATGATTTGTGAATAACTGACCTACTGTGCTGTGCTAAGTCACTTCAGCCATGTCCGCCTCTTTGCAATTGCGTGGACTGTAGCCTGCCAGGCTCCTCTGTCCATGGGATTCTCCAGGCAAGAATACTGGAGCAGATAGCCATGCCCTTCTCCAGGGGATCATCTCAATGTAGGCATTGAACCCGTGTCTCTTCTGTCTCATATTGGCAGGCAGGTTCTTTACGACTAGTGCCACCTGGGAAGCCCCACAATCTGACCTAATACGAATGTGCAAATTTTGAAAAAGGTTTTTTAAGTACAAAATACATTTTTTTTTCTCCTGCTTAAAATACTTTATGTTCCCCTCAAAGTTTTAGTTTCTTCTTTCCACTGTATTTATCAAGGTTGTGATCTGATGAACCTGTGTAACTGACATTTTTGCTCCTGGGTAGGAATGTCTACAGTCTTCCCCTAGAAACTCAGAACTAAAACCAATATGGTCCTGGCTTACTTTACTTCAGCTCTAACTACTTTCCTTTGACTTGTTCCTGGTTTTAGAGCTATTGAACTGCTTTCACTTGTTACATTGAGCCATGCCCCCATCTTGCCTCTACGCTTTATCCACACTTTTCCTTCTGCACAGACAGCTCTTCTTACCTCTGGCTGGCTAATTCCTTTGGTTTTCCCTTTGAAAGTTACTTCTTCTTGAGGTCTTTCCTAACCCGCTGAATCTGAGTTAGGTAGTCCATTTTTTCTGTTATTACCATTGGTATATTTTCTATTACAGTGCTTGCCTGCACGCTAAGTCACTTTAGTCAAGTCTGACTCTTTGCGTCCTTATGGTCTGTTGCCTACCAAGTGCCTCTGTTCAAGGGATTCTCCAGGCAATAATACTGGAGTGGGTTGTCATGCCCTTCATCAGGGGATCTTCCCAACTCAGGGCCTGAACCCGTGCCTCTTATGTCTCCTGCATTGGCAGTCAGGTTTTTTTTACCACTAGCACCACCTGGGAAGTGCTTATTATGCTTATTAGTATCCTAAAAAGTCATTGCCAGCTTGTTTCCATCAGCAGACTAAGAACTATGTGAGATGTGAGCATAGAGACCATACCTGGCCTGCTCAGCATTTTATCCCTGGTGACTAGTATGGTGTCCAGCATACAGTGGATGATGCAGAAATATTAAATCAGAGTATTAGGGGGTGGTGTCTTGGGCATCAGTATTTTCCAAAAACTTCCCAAGGATGCCAATGTCCAGCTGGGGTGAACAAACAGTGATATATTCTAACTTCATCTTAATAACCTGCCTTCCTTTCTCCTAAGCCGACCAATCCCTAAACCAGGAGATAAACGTTTCCCTAAAGGAAGCTAGACTCTAAAGATGTTAAGACCAACTGGAAGGAAGCATAAACATCAAACAAATGATTCTAAGAGAAACTTATTAAGTTCACTTTCAGAATGAGTTGTAGATTGACATATGTTTAATAGATAAATTTGATATATATCCTGAAGTTCAAAGGAGAGATAGGTTAAGGCTGGTGGTACATTTTTAGATAGAAGTCTGCAGGGTTTTTATTCTATGAGTACTATTAATGATTTTTGTCAGAGTAATTTCATTTGGAGGCACAGAGAAAGAAACTAAATTACAGGGAGAAAAAGCAGTCAGCCAGTGTAAACCAATGTTGTTAAGAACTCTGAGTAAAAGCAAAAGCTGTTAAATGGTGGTTTAAAGTATATTAGATTAAAGGAAGATCATTTCTTTCAAAATTATTTTCTTTCTATCTTATTTTTTTTAACAGGAAAGAAGCTTGAAGAGCTTGAAGACTGCTACTATGGAATGAAAAAGGTCTGAAGACAGAAGGCTTGGAAGAAAAGCCTGATGGAGGCTATTCTTGATGGTATAAAAATGAAGAAGGTGGAGAGCACAAACAGATGGTAGCCCCTCTATTTTGTGAACGTAGAAGTGAAAAGGGAAATTTGAAAATAGGAGTTTGACAAGCATAGTCCTGGTAGGCATATCTTAAAAAAAAAAAAAAAAGAATCAAGGTGTTCTATTGAATTAAAATGTATTGTAGACTTAGTGCTATATCCATTTATTGGACAGATAATTGGATACAAAATATGATCCCCATTTTTCATAAAAATGTAAACAGTTCAAATAGAAACAAAATAAAGACAGATGAAGCTGAGTCCAACGAAACACACTGTTTTTGCAGAAAGCTATCCCAGGTTTTATTCCTATGGTAGGTAAAAGTTCAATGCATCTGAGTTTATTTTTCATTTCAAGGAATACATCAGACGACTCTTAATCAACCCCTTCCCTTCGAGATTATCCTCCATCTCTAAATTTCCTGTCAGAATTTTCATGCTTGATATCAAGCTACCTAATAATAATTCCTACATTGAGTTAATCTTACGTTGGACTTTAGAACTATTCTTGGAATAAATGCAGAAGACCCAGGTTCAATTTATGAGTTCGGAAGATCCTCTGGAGAAGGGAACAGCAACCAACTCCAGCATTCTTGCCTAGAGAATCCCATGGACAGAGGAACTTGCCAGGCTACAGCCTGTGGGGTCACAAAGAGTCAAGAGATGACTGAGTGACTCACACTACTATTGGAATATAAACTAAAACTGGTCTAAAAATCCACACGTATCATTTCAGTGAAAACTACCTCAAGAAGCAGTGATATATATCCTAGAGATTTCTTTAAGTGATGAAATTATACACATTGCTTATATAGTATTGTGTCAAGTGAATCAAAAAAGAAAGCATAGAATAAATAACAGAATTCTAGATCATAAAATAGGTAAGCCTATTGTTAATTATTTACAGAGCTAGAAGCAGCCGGAGCCCAGAGGCACTGATAATTTAACATATTGGACTATCAAAAATAATTTACAACTTGGGTTTGTACTGTACTTTTGTACCGAGAATTGAATAAAAGATTCCTCGATATTTTGGGCAATTCCTTTACACACAATTTTTGAAGACTGGAAACACCTGATTTTGAAATAGATGATATCTATTATCTGTGCATGTATACATGCACGTATCTTTCTCCTTCATCTATATCCATCCATCTGTTATCTGTCATTTATCTAACATCTCTCTAGATATTTATTTATTCCTTTATTCAATAGTTATCTGTAGGATAATTGACTCTAAGAATTTTCTGTTCTTCCTCAATCATGTGGGCATGTGGTTAAGGTTTGGTTTTCAAAGGTCTTCTCTGTAAATAAAGTAAATTGAAGTAAATGAAAAGAGTTCTTAAGTCAATACATCTGAAATCAGTAGATGCTAATTGTCAATAGTGATTATCTAAGCCATGAATAAAACAAAAGATTTGAGTGGATGCTATCCACAAGCACAGAATAATATAAAACTTACCAGACTGCAATCTGAAATTTGTCAGATTTCACCAATATTCTAGTTCAGTTGATCTTAAGTGAGTAGAAAAATATACTAGAAGTCTTATATTATGACTATTTTTTCCCATTTCCTTTTGTTGTTAGTGTTGTTCATTCTATTCAATAAAAATTCCTGATAATTTAAACTAAAATTATAATTTCACAGGTCATCAACAATCTCTACTTGGAGAAGGGAACAGCAACCAACTCCAGCATTCTTGCCTAGAGTCCCATTGCCAGGCTACAGCCTGTGGGGTCACAAAGAGTCAAGAGATGACTGAGTGACTCACACTACTATTGGAATATAAACTAAAACTGGTCTAAAAATCCACACGTATCATTTCAGTGAAAACTACCTCAAGAAGCAGTGATATATATCCTAGAGATTTCTTTAAGTGATGAAATTATACACATTGCTTATATAGTATTGTGTCAAGTGAATCAAAAAAGAAAGCATAGAATAAATAACAGAATTCTAGATCATAAAATAGGTAAGCCTATTGTTAATTATTTACAGAGCTAGAAGCAGCCGGAGCCCAGAGGCACTGATAATTTAACATATTGGACTATCAAAAATAATTTACAACTTGGGTTTGTACTGTACTTTTGTACCGAGAATTGAATAAAAGATTCCTCGATATTTTGGGCAATTCCTTTACACACAATTTTTGAAGACTGGAAACACCTGATTTTGAAATAGATGATATCTATTATCTGTGCATGTATACATGCACGTATCTTTCTCCTTCATCTATATCCATCCATCTGTTATCTGTCATTTATCTAACATCTCTCTAGATATTTATTTATTCCTTTATTCAATAGTTATCTGTAGGATAATTGACTCTAAGAATTTTCTGTTCTTCCTCAATCATGTGGGCATGTGGTTAAGGTTTGGTTTTCAAAGGTCTTCTCTGTAAATAAAGTAAATTGAAGTAAATGAAAAGAGTTCTTAAGTCAATACATCTGAAATCAGTAGATGCTAATTGTCAATAGTGATTATCTAAGCCATGAATAAAACAAAAGATTTGAGTGGATGCTATCCACAAGCACAGAATAATATAAAACTTACCAGACTGCAATCTGAAATTTGTCAGATTTCACCAATATTCTAGTTCAGTTGATCTTAAGTGAGTAGAAAAATATACTAGAAGTCTTATATTATGACTATTTTTTCCCATTTCCTTTTGTTGTTAGTGTTGTTCATTCTATTCAATAAAAATTCCCTGATAATTTAAACTAAAATTATAATTTCACAGGTCATCAACAATCTCTACTTGGATGCTAAACAAGCATCCTTTAGTTTGTCCTAAAGTCATCTATGTCTACATTTTTCTATGTTAAAGGAATAAACAAATAAACAAATGAGAAATTAAGGTTAGTTGAGGTCATAAAAAATGCTTGTGCCAAAGGATAGATAAAACAGTTAATGGGGACATTTCCCGAAGTACTTCATCCTCGCATTCTGTGACTGCGATTACTGACCAATCTATCTTCATTACTGTTAATAAATATGAAGAGAATATGCTTGCATTTTAGAAATAAGGATTTCCCCATATGTGAAGCTGTTTCACATTTTATTGGTTGTTTGGATTTGCAGAAATATCATCCATCTCTCTCTAAATGTATTATTTGGCAAATGTTTATTATAATATAGATTTAATTTATTCTGCATGTCATGATATATTTTTTATAAATATTTTTTAAATTAATTAATTAATTTATTTTTGGCTCTTCTGGGTTTTCACTGCTGCCACAGGCCCTTCTCTAGTTGCAGGGAGCGGGGCTACTCTCCAATTGAGGTGAACAGGCTTCTTGTTGCAGTGACTTCTCTTGCTGTGAAACTCAGGCTCTAAGGCATATGGGCTGGCTTCAGTACTTGCGGCCCATGGGCTCAATAGTTGCAGCTCCCAAGCTCTAGAGCACAGGCTCTACAGTTGTGGCTCATGGGCCTAGCTGCCCTGCAGCATGTAGGATCTTCCCGGCTCAGGAATTGAACCTGTGTCTCCTGCATTGGTGGGTGAAATCTCCACCACTGAGCCACCAGGGAAGCCATATCATGATATTATTGGGGATTTCTTCATGACAGCTATAGTGCAATACAGAATACTGTTTTGGAACCACTAGCTTAGACAGAAGAGATAAGTTTATGAAACTACTTTTACTCAAATTAGATTTCTTTTAGCAATTTTTAAATGGAAGAGATTCAAGTGTTAAACTTGAAAAATATAGCACTTTGCTTTTTCATAAATGTCATCCTTATTTATGATATTTAATTTTTAAACTACTTCTATTATCTGTAGCCTTCATGCATATCAACCTTTATTTTTATCTGAATAGCAACTTTTTGCTTGTTACTATAGACAGAAAAGTATTACAGTAGAAGCACAAATAAATTAAGTTTGTTAAAATGAAATTTTCTTTAGGAAAATTGTGTGTGTGCATGTGTGGTTAGTAGCTTGGTCATGTTTGACTCTTTGTTACCCCATGGACAGCAGCCTGTCAGTAGCCACTGGTGGATGCCCCAAGCAATGGACTGTTGGAAAGTAAAGAAGTAGATCTACATGAATTAAGAAGAAAAATCTGAAAAGAAGGGAACTGCAAAAGAAAAGAAACAGGATGCTACCATTTATGCAAAATTTAAAGACAGAAATAAGAGCATACATTGTTTATTAGGTATACATACATGAAAAGAAAACATGGAAACTTACTTGGAAGTACAGGGAGTAGGAAAGAAACTAGAAAAGCAAGAGACCATCCAATCACAAAATACCTGGCAAGCCCCAGCAAGCAATTCAGACAATACTCGTAAAGACATGGAGAGTTAACTAAAGGGTTTTAATGTTTGAGGAGGAAGGCAGGGCCATGCTTGACAGAATTACACAAGTATTTTTGAAAAATAACCTGTGCTTCTGAGGAAAGAAAGAAGGGACTGGACAGGGATAAGACTGGAAAAACAGAGACCAGTTAGGAGAGTGAGGTATGAATCCACATGAGAGATGATTGTGGCTTGAACTAAAGTTGTTTAGAAAGAAGCAAGCAAGAAAGTAAATTTGAAAGATAACAGACATAGGACGCTTGATAACAAAGGACTTGACTGACCTCATTTAGTGGGTGAGAAGGGGAAGAAATATGAAGGTCTTCAGCCACCTATGGTGTGCTCAGTCCCTCAAATCTAATCGTGCACCTGAAGGATGGAGGCTGACAGTATCCGTTGCATTAGATTAGGGATGTGGAATTGGCAAAACCCACACTGTGTACCACAATGACCACACCACACAACAAACATCCCAAGTTCTTTGATGAATAATCTCCAAGGGTGGGAGGAAAGCTGGGGTGGAGGGAGTATAAAATTTATTTTATACTTTATATATTTTAGAATATTTTAATACTATTGTGCTATTAGAATTTGTCTTCTACACTCTTTTTACCCATGGGTTTTTGGATGATTACTAGAATCACTCATTGAAACTGAGAAGTTAATTTTGGAAGCATCTCAGATATACAAAGAAATTTGGGGAGAGACTTCTTTATTTTCATCTCAGTATAATAAGCATTAATTTTAAGTTTGACTCTTTGTTACCCCATGGACAGCAGCCTGTCAGTAGCCACTGGTGGATGCCCCAAGCAATGGACTGTTGGAAAGTAAAGAAGTAGATCTACATGAATTAAGAAGAAAAATCTGAAAAGAAGGGAACTGCAAAAGAAAAGAAACAGGATGCTACCATTTATGCAAAATTTAAAGACAGAAATAAGAGCATACATTGTTTATTAGGTATACATACATGAAAAGAAAACATGGAAACTTACTTGGAAGTACAGGGAGTAGGAAAGAAACTAGAAAAGCAAGAGACCATCCAATCACAAAATACCTGGCAAGCCCCAGCAAGCAATTCAGACAATACTCGTAAAGACATGGAGAGTTAACTAAAGGGTTTTAATGTTTGAGGAGGAAGGCAGGGCCATGCTTGACAGAATTACACAAGTATTTTTGAAAAATAACCTGTGCTTCTGAGGAAAGAAAGAAGGGACTGGACAGGGATAAGACTGGAAAAACAGAGACCAGTTAGGAGAGTGAGGTATGAATCCACATGAGAGATGATTGTGGCTTGAACTAAAGTTGTTTAGAAAGAAGCAAGCAAGAAAGTAAATTTGAAAGATAACAGACATAGGACGCTTGATAACAAAGGACTTGACTGACCTCATTTAGTGGGTGAGAAGGGGAAGAAATATGAAGGTCTTCAGCCACCTATGGTGTGCTCAGTCCCTCAAATCTAATCGTGCACCTGAAGGATGGAGGCTGACAGTATCCGTTGCATTAGATTAGGGATGTGGAATTGGCAAAACCCACACTGTGTACCACAATGACCACACCACACAACAAACATCCCAAGTTCTTTGATGAATAATCTCCAAGGGGTGGGAGGAAAGCTGGGGTGGAGGGAGTATAAAATTTATTTTATACTTTATATATTTTAGAATATTTTAATACTATTGTGCTATTAGAATTTGTCTTCTACACTCTTTTTACCCATGGGTTTTTGGATGATTACTAGAATCACTCATTGAAACTGAGAAGTTAATTTTGGAAGCATCTCAGATATACAAAGAAATTTGGGGGAGAGACTTCTTTAAACCATTTTCTTACTTAGTAAAAGGTTAATTTCTACATTCTTTCAATCTTCTTAAATATTCTTAATACATTTTACATATTATTTTGATACTTACTGTACATTCATTATACACTGAATTTTTTGTTTTGCTTCTATTGTGCGTGAGGTTTTCAACGTTTTCTAACTAGCTATAATACTGCATAAGAAAGCTACAGAGTTTTTCTTTCTGATTATTGACATTCGCTATTTTTGTTTTAGAGATTAAATTAACTTTCTTAAATATTCTACTAGGGCAAAAATAATTTGCATTTAATAATATCTTGTATTCATATTTCTGATAGTTAGATAATTATTATTTTGGCTGTGTTCTAACAGAATTCCCCAAATCTAATCATAAGTTGGCCTGTTGCTTCTTTTTTTTTTTGGTCACTTCAATTAATCTTTCATTCAATTACATGAGAGCACCAGCTTTGGGCGCATGCATTCCAGAGTTCCGGCTCCGTAGCTGGACACATTGGTCCAGCCGATCTGCAGCATGTGGGAAATTCCCAGACAGGAATCAAACCAGCACCCCTTGCACTGCAAGGTGGCGTCCTTATCCACTGGACCACCAGGGAAGCCCCTGTTGCCTCTTTTTTTTTAAAGCAAAACTGTTTTTGTATGAACATTTAAGGGAAGTTAAAATCATACAAGTTAGGTAAAATTATGTTAGATAGCACTCCCTCCATGAGTACAGAAACAAACTAACCCAAAACTTGAACCACCAAATTCATAACCACCTAACGTCTGTATTTGTCAGTTAATTAATTTCTCTCACAGTGTGATGGTGGTACCATATCCACAATGAGAAACATTGGAAGTCAGAAACAAAAATTCTGGTAATAGTAAAGATTGGCTGAAAGTTCTTTGATGAATTCTCCAAGGGTGGGAGGAAAGCTGGGGTGGAGGAGTATAAAATTTATTTTATACTTTATATATTTTAGAATATTTTAATACTATTGTGCTATTAGAATTTGTCTTCTACACTCTTTTTACCCATGGGTTTTTGGATGATTACTAGAATCACTCATTGAAACTGAGAAGTTAATTTTGGAAGCATCTCAGATATACAAAGAAATTTGGGGGAGAGACTTCTTTAAACCATTTTCTTACTTAGTAAAAGGTTAATTTCTACATTCTTTCAATCTTCTTAAATATTCTTAATACATTTTACATATTATTTTGATACTTACTGTACATTCATTATACACTGAATTTTTTGTTTTGCTTCTATTGTGCGTGAGGTTTTCAACGTTTTCTAACTAGCTATAATACTGCATAAGAAAGCTACAGAGTTTTTCTTTCTGATTATTGACATTCGCTATTTTTGTTTTAGAGATTAAATTAACTTTCTTAAATATTCTACTAGGGCAAAAATAATTTGCATTTAATAATATCTTGTATTCATATTTCTGATAGTTAGATAATTATTATTTTGGCTGTGTTCTAACAGAATTCCCCAAATCTAATCATAAGTTGGCCTGTTGCTTCTTTTTTTTTGGTCACTTCAATTAATCTTTCATTCAATTACATGAGAGCACCAGCTTTGGGCGCATGCATTCCAGAGTTCCGGCTCCGTAGCTGGACACATTGGTCCAGCCGATCTGCAGCATGTGGGAAATTCCCAGACAGGAATCAAACCAGCACCCCTTGCACTGCAAGGTGGCGTCCTTATCCACTGGACCACCAGGGAAGCCCCTGTTGCCTCTTTTTTTTTAAAGCAAAACTGTTTTTGTATGAACATTTAAGGGAAGTTAAAATCATACAAGTTAGGTAAAATTATGTTAGATAGCACTCCCTCCATGAGTACAGAAACAAACTAACCCAAAACTTGAACCACCAAATTCATAACCACCTAACGTCTGTATTTGTCAGTTAATTAATTTCTCTCACAGTGTGATGGTGGTACCATATCCACAATGAGAAACATTGGAAGTCAGAAACATTTCTGGTAATAGTAAAGATTTCTGGCTTGAGGTTGTAAAATAAAGTAGCTTGGTAGAAGCAGACATGTCTTAGGGGAAGAAAACTGCATGAATTGGCTAGAGAAAAGCAGCGCCAATAAAGACAGCAAGAAGACACAGAGCAACCAAATACACTCAGAAAAATCAGTTATCATGATAAGCGCAATGTACAAAAAATTTCCAAATTTCTCTTTGCTCCAAGGATTATACATTCTATGTTGCCTATGGTATGTTTATATAAATTAGTATTTTTCTGAGCTGAAATTTATAAATGCATGTCACACCAAGGCAAGGTTTTCTAAAAGTATGTATCTTTTGAAAACTTCAAACCTAGTAAAAACATGTGAAAATATTTTTCACACAATGCTTTCTGGACAGATAGACAGTTCATTTTCAAAAACAAGTAAGTAGGGACTTCCCTGGTGGCCCAGTGGCTAAGACTCTGCACTCCCAATGCAGGGGGCCTGGGTTCGATCCCTGGTCAGGGAACTAGTTCCTACATGCTGCAACTAAACCCTGGTGCAACCAAATAAATAAATATATTAAAAAAAAAACAAAAACAAATAAGTATTATAGATGGATATATAGCAAGTAAATAGTAGAATGTTGAATGAACTGTGAATACATAGCTTTACATGTGTAAATGACTAGTGTTGGAATATGTTTGATGTTTTTACAAGATTTTTGTCCTATGCTTAAATAATGATCACAATATAAAATACCTAGGAGAAGAAAATTTTATAATAAATTTCCAGTTGAATTACTGCAATGGGCATGTTCGAAGAGAATCAAATCTTCATAATATCTTGTTCAGTTACAGCTCTAATCAAGTCAGCAAATCATGCCTTTCTATAATGTAAGATAAATGATTAAGGGTCCATTTTGTCGTTAATTCCCATTAGCACTGATGAGCGTCAAGCACATGAAGCAAAGGAAGAATAGATTCTTTCAGAGCTAAAATATTGAATATATTAAAGAAGTAAGATTTTTCTAGAGTTTAACAGCACTTTCTTTAAGATAATCACCATCTTAGCAGCTTGATGAGTCCTAAGTTCAGAAACATTTCTGGTAATAGTAAAGATTTCTGGCTTGAGGTTGTAAAATAAAGTAGCTTGGTAGAAGCAGACATGTCTTAGGGGAAGAAAACTGCATGAATTGGCTAGAGAAAAGCAGCGCCAATAAAGACAGCAAGAAGACACAGAGCAACCAAATACACTCAGAAAAATCAGTTATCATGATAAGCGCAATGTACAAAAAATTTCCAAATTTCTCTTTGCTCCAAGGATTATACATTCTATGTTGCCTATGGTATGTTTATATAAATTAGTATTTTTCTGAGCTGAAATTTATAAATGCATGTCACACCAAGGCAAGGTTTTCTAAAAGTATGTATCTTTTGAAAACTTCAAACCTAGTAAAAACATGTGAAAATATTTTTCACACAATGCTTTCTGGACAGATAGACAGTTCATTTTCAAAAACAAGTAAGTAGGGACTTCCCTGGTGGCCCAGTGGCTAAGACTCTGCACTCCCAATGCAGGGGGCCTGGGTTCGATCCCTGGTCAGGGAACTAGTTCCTACATGCTGCAACTAAACCCTGGTGCAACCAAATAAATAAATATATTAAAAAAAAAACAAAAACAAATAAGTATTATAGATGGATATATAGCAAGTAAATAGTAGAATGTTGAATGAACTGTGAATACATAGCTTTACATGTGTAAATGACTAGTGTTGGAATATGTTTGATGTTTTTACAAGATTTTTGTCCTATGCTTAAATAATGATCACAATATAAAATACCTAGGAGAAGAAAATTTTATAATAAATTTCCAGTTGAATTACTGCAATGGGCATGTTCGAAGAGAATCAAATCTTCATAATATCTTGTTCAGTTACAGCTCTAATCAAGTCAGCAAATCATGCCTTTCTATAATGTAAGATAAATGATTAAGGGTCCATTTTGTCGTTAATTCCCATTAGCACTGATGAGCGTCAAGCACATGAAGCAAAGGAAGAATAGATTCTTTCAGAGCTAAAAAATATTGAATATATTAAAGAAGTAAGATATTTAAAATGTCTAGAGTTTAACAGCACTTTCTTTAAGATAATCACCATCTTAAGCAGAGTGCTCAAAGGTGTTGGCAATTCAATCAATAGACGTGCCCCTTTTCTCTACAGTAGTGCTGAATAGTTTCAGGAGAAATTATTCAGGAGATTGTCATTTGGTTGTACCCAAAGGTTTTCTGCAAATACTGTCAACTACTTGTAGCGACTGAAGACTTTCTAGCACTAGAAAAATAAATGAACATCAGCATCAAATTGTTCCCTACCAACTTACGTCTGGTTTTGTCTTGGCCATGCATGCAATCTCTCTTACTGAAAGGCTGGCTCATCCTAACTCCTGTTTTAGAAGCAATTTACAGTCTCTTTATAAGAATGGGTGAAACATGTTCTTCCTTGTAGGGCTCTGTTGTGCTTCACTTTGTTCCTGTAGCTGCAAGCTATTAATAGTTAATCATTTTATTAAGTAAACTCTAAAAACAGGTAATTCCAACAATGTCAGACTCTATCTTTCTAATTCTTTCTTCTTACAAAACATTATGGGTGCACATTTGTGGAGCTGAAAAGCTGAAGTGTTCACAAATATTTCACTTCCCATTATTAATTTTCCCAAAGTTTGCTTTCAAAGTTTAATTATGTGCCACGGCTTATGTGACCTTTTGTTGTAAAACTTCCCCTGCTCTAATGTACAGAAAGCTATTTCTGCCCCAGTAGCTTAGGAATGGTAATAATAGCAAATAAAAATCTAAATTAAGGGGGAGACAGTAAATAAAATTTTAATCATATAAAATTTAATACTTATGTTAAGGAACAAAATATGAAAAGTCATTTTACACAGAGTGAATTTATATCAGAGCTGAACTGAAAGTTGCGAAGCTTTGAGTGATATGATAATCATGTTTTTCCCGCTTCCGTTGTATGAGGGGATTGAAATTTATATACTCAATAACTAGAAAAGTATCACTGCGGATCAGACTGTCTCTCTCCAATTTTTGTTGTCACTCCCGCGGTGATTTTAATATTTTCCCAATGTCTTTGCTGACTTCTTGAGCCAAACATTGTTTTTCAAACTCAGGCTGTTTTGAAATGAGTACGAAGAACTACGTGTTTCTTAGCACAGTCACACAGTTTACAGGTACGGCCATGGAATCTTTAACAAGAAATGAAAAATATAGAATGGCGAAGTCTCCTGCCAGTTTCAAAAACTTTACTAAACATATTGTGAGACTTAAATGTAAACTATTTTTATCACTGGACCCAAGCTTTATTATCTTTCTGAAACACGAAGGAAAACGGAATCTTTCACAAAGCCAACTAACATCCCCTTTGCTTTATTCGTGGTTTTCAAATGTTTTGGGCAAAATTCCAGAGACACAGATGGATTTTACGCACTTAATTCATGTCAAACTGGACTTGTGATTTATACCGTTAGAGTATGCTTCAGTTTCCTTCTCTGAGTAGTGGCCAAAAAATATTGTTAATTTATTGAATTCTTCACAGAAAGTGATGCATGCATTATGTGAAAACAATAAAGTAGCTGCAGTGAGTCATATAAATGAGTTTGATGTCTTATGAAAAAAGGCATAAAACTTACATAAGGCCAATGGTCTTTTCTTGGATCAGATCAGAGATGTGATACTTTTTTTTTTTTTCATGAAACGATTATACTGTAATTGAAAGAGAAACGAGGCAGTGAGTTGCTCTAGCCACGTAAGCCTTTTCTGCAGCTGTATATAAACTGTTATAGGCAGCTCTGTTTTTTTGTCTTCATTAAAATGAAATACGGCCATGGCACAGTATAATGGAATTTATCTTTTTCAAATTGGAATTAGAAAAATAATTTTTTGAATACTGCAGTTAAGGAGACATTTATTTATAATCAGCCATTTCATCAATAAACTCCAGAGCAATAACTTAAGGGCATTTCTATGAAGTGAAATACTCTCTTTTACTTTTAATGAAAACTACACTTGATCTAGTAAAACACCTCGTTCATTCTTCAGCTCTTCCCTTCTCCAGGAGATCTTCCCAGCCCAGGGGTCAAACCCAGGTCTCCAGCATTGCAAGCAGATTCTTTACTGGTTGAGCCACCAGGGAAGCCCGTTTGTGACTTAGAGTTACAAAATGACAAGATGTAGATTGTATTTAGTCACACAGATTTGAAAAAAAGTCTTTGCTGACTTCTTGAGCCAAACATTGTTTTTCAAACTCAGGCTGTTTTGAAATGAGTACGAAGAACTACGTGTTTCTTAGCACAGTCACACAGTTTACAGGTACGGCCATGGAATCTTTAACAAGAAATGAAAATATAGAATGGCGAAGTCTCCTGCCAGTTTCAAAACTTTACTAAACATATTGTGAGACTTAAATGTAAACTATTTTTATCACTGGACCCAAGCTTTATTATCTTTCTGAAACACGAAGGAAAACGGAATCTTTCACAAAGCCAACTAACATCCCCTTTGCTTTATTCGTGGTTTTCAAATGTTTTGGGCAAAATTCCAGAGACACAGATGGATTTTACGCACTTAATTCATGTCAAACTGGACTTGTGATTTATACCGTTAGAGTATGCTTCAGTTTCCTTCTCTGAGTAGTGGCCAAAAAATATTGTTAATTTATTGAATTCTTCACAGAAAGTGATGCATGCATTATGTGAAAACAATAAAGTAGCTGCAGTGAGTCATATAAATGAGTTTGATGTCTTATGAAAAAAGGCATAAAACTTACATAAGGCCAATGGTCTTTTCTTGGATCAGATCAGAGATGTGATACTTTTTTTTTTTTTCATGAAACGATTATACTGTAATTGAAAGAGAAACGAGGCAGTGAGTTGCTCTAGCCACGTAAGCCTTTTCTGCAGCTGTATATAAACTGTTATAGGCAGCTCTGTTTTTTTGTCTTCATTAAAATGAAATACGGCCATGGCACAGTATAATGGAATTTATCTTTTTCAAATTGGAATTAGAAAAATAATTTTTTGAATACTGCAGTTAAGGAGACATTTATTTATAATCAGCCATTTCATCAATAAACTCCAGAGCAATAACTTAAGGGCATTTCTATGAAGTGAAATACTCTCTTTTACTTTTAATGAAAACTACACTTGATCTAGTAAAACACCTCGTTCATTCTTCAGCTCTTCCCTTCTCCAGGAGATCTTCCCAGCCCAGGGGTCAAACCCAGGTCTCCAGCATTGCAAGCAGATTCTTTACTGGTTGAGCCACCAGGGAAGCCCGTTTGTGACTTAGAGTTACAAAATGACAAGATGTAGATTGTATTATAAGTCACACATGTTTATTTTGTGAAATACAAATGTTTTCTTCTCATGGTATGAAAACTGTAATAGATAATTAAAATGACACCATGCTCTATTCGGGTTGTACTTCCTACACATTTTCCCAGATATCTGTCAGA
Organism: Tragulus kanchil; assembly: GCA_022376925.1. Classification (NCBI taxonomy): domain Eukaryota; kingdom Metazoa; phylum Chordata; class Mammalia; order Artiodactyla; family Tragulidae; genus Tragulus; species Tragulus kanchil. The sequence goes on along the minus strand of JAIOJX010000004.1, from coordinate 271,583,308 downwards.
AGATAGTAATTTTTTTTCAAATTAAGTTAATCTTGGGCATTTGACTTCTGGAAAGTCAGTGAGATGACTTTTTATCTGGAAAATTGTCTTCTTTCCTCCTTCTTCACTGAATGACACCCACATGAGATATTTGCCACGTAAGACACACATACTTGCCATTTGTTTTTGCTAGGAGAGAGACCTGAAGGTAACCACTTGAAGGTAACCAGGAAGGGTCATAAAATTTCATTGTTTTTGCCAGAAGAAATATACTGAATTGCTCATAATTGACTTTCCCTAATGCTTTCTGAGAAGCTGACTTAGGCACTCTTACAATCTCTGTGGATCCCTTTTACTGAATAAACAGGCTTGTGTATAGAAAACCTCAGTCCTAAACAACAACTGCATGACATCCTAAGTAACTAACAAATCAACCAGGACCTTGGAAAAACTATCATAAATGAGTTAATATTTTGTGGAAAAATTCAGTATGTAAACCAGGGTTCCCTAGCCTCCGGGATCTAATATCTGATGATCTGAGGTGAAGCTGATGTAATAATAAAGGAAATAAAGTACACAATGAATGTAATACACTTGAATTATCTTTTTTTTAAACATTTATTTTTAATTTATTTATCTTTTGGGGGGTGGGGTGGGGAGGGAGGGGGATGGGCGGGCCACTTCTATTGGTCTTCCGTCTATCTATTTTCATCCGTCTTTGTTCTTTGGCCCATGTGGGCCTCCCATCGCGGTGGCCTCTATCGTCGCAGAGCGCCGGCTCTGGGCGCATGCGCCTCAGAGCTCCAGCTCGGTAATTGGACACATCAGTCCAGCCACTCCGCGGCACATGGGATCTTCCCAGGCCAGGGATCGAACCGGCGCCCCATGCACTGCAAAGCGGTGTCCTTACCCACTGGACCACCAGGGGAAGCCCCACTTGAATTACCTTGAAATCAACTTCCCCACCCCTGGTATATGGAAAAATCATCTTGCACGAAACTGGTCCCTGGTGCCAAAATGTTTGGGAACTCCTGATAAGTCATTCTTAATCTTGTTTTGGAGACATTGGTTTCTCCTCCTAGCTTTGAAGCTAATAAAACTAGGAGTATACTTATAAAATATCACAAGTTTAGGGACATGACCCAGTTAAAAATATTATCAGTGCCACAAGTAATTTAGAATAGAACTTTCTATGAATGAATGACTACCAAGGTAGACATAATAGCCAAATTTGAAAAGGCAGAGATATTTCTGATATAAGCAGAATATATATTTCTCATAGGTCTATTCTGAACTGTTGATTGACTTCTTACATTAAATAACCAAAACTTACTAAAACCAGTTTTCTCTTATCCTTTTAATAAATCAACATGAAAACAATTATGAAAGCTGTGGGCTATGATCTAATTTTCATTCCAAATCAGTCACTATGTTTGCTCAGGTGTGCACTGCCCTGTCCCACAGGGGTGTCATTAACTTGCTGGCTCACACATATGGCAACCCCTTCCTCCACATGGACTTTTAGAGAAGCCCAACCTGCATGACTTCATGTGGTCACCCTAAGTTCACTTATTACATACAAATACCTAAGAATTATTATTATTATTGATGGAGATAATAACCTCATAGCATTAAGAAAAGACACTCAATTTATTAAAACTATGCTTTCCAATTTACATAGCAAAAATTTCAAAATTCCCTTTGAAATTCTGAGTCATATCATTATTTGACAATGAAGCAATTTGTCGGTAATGATGGATGCAATAAAGTTTTAAAAAATTTAACTTTGCGGGCTTCCCTGGTGGTCCAGTGGGTAAGGACATTGCCTTGTAGTGCAAGGGGCGCCAGTTCGATCCCTGGTCTGGGAAGATCCCACGTGCCGCGGAGCGGCTGGACCGATGTGTCCAGCTACCTAGTTGGAGCATTTTAGCGCATGCACCCAGAGCCGGTGCTCTGCGACGAGAGAGGCCACTGCAATGGGAGGCCTACACAGACCAAAGAACAAGGGAGGATGAAAACAGATAAATGAAAGATCAATAGAAGTGGCCAAAAATTTTTTTTTTACTTTGCTGTCCTGACCTTTAATAAAGTTTGCCTAGACAGTATTTAATTTCTATTTTTTTGACACAATGTCTAACGTTTAATAATACTTCTCTTAAGTCCACCTTTCTTTTACATTGAAAAGTACAATTTAAAGAGTGGAAGGACACTGCTTTAACATTAAGAAAAAACACGCTACCCAGAATCTTCATCAGAAAACTGAGAAGTTGCCAGCACAATTTGAAGGCAAGAGACGAAATCTGAGAAAAAAATGTGGCTGAAGGAAACCTCTAGAGGTTATCTTTCTGCTTCATCCTGCTGTCTTCAGGCAAACTTTACCTAAACTATTGTAGGCAGATGCATATCTGGACTCTTTTTTTTAAAGATCTCGAGGGAAGTAATTCCATAATCTCCTCATATCCTTTTTATATCTAATCTATTTGTCCATTTAATTTAGTTTATCTTCAGCAGACATGGATAATGTTACCCTTTACAATATAATTCACCACAACCTTGATAATTGAGGTAATATTTATATATGAAAGAAAAGATGTCACCTCTCTTTTCAGAGAGACTGGCTCACACATATGGCAACCCTTCCTCCACATGGACTTTTAGAAGCCCAACCTGCATGACTTCATGTGGTCACCCTAAGTTCACTTATTACATACAAATACCTAAGAATTATTATTATTATTGATGGAGATAATAACCTCATAGCATTAAGAAAAGACACTCAATTTATTAAAACTATGCTTTCCAATTTACATAGCAAAAATTTCAAAATTCCCTTTGAAATTCTGAGTCATATCATTATTTGACAATGAAGCAATTTGTCGGTAATGATGGATGCAATAAAGTTTTAAAAAATTTAACTTTGCGGGCTTCCCTGGTGGTCCAGTGGGTAAGGACATTGCCTTGTAGTGCAAGGGGCGCCAGTTCGATCCCTGGTCTGGGAAGATCCCACGTGCCGCGGAGCGGCTGGACCGATGTGTCCAGCTACCTAGTTGGAGCATTTTAGCGCATGCACCCAGAGCCGGTGCTCTGCGACGAGAGAGGCCACTGCAATGGGAGGCCTACACAGACCAAAGAACAAGGGAGGATGAAAACAGATAAATGAAAGATCAATAGAAGTGGCCAAAAATTTTTTTTTTACTTTGCTGTCCTGACCTTTAATAAAGTTTGCCTAGACAGTATTTAATTTCTATTTTTTTGACACAATGTCTAACGTTTAATAATACTTCTCTTAAGTCCACCTTTCTTTTACATTGAAAAGTACAATTTAAAGAGTGGAAGGACACTGCTTTAACATTAAGAAAAAACACGCTACCCAGAATCTTCATCAGAAAACTGAGAAGTTGCCAGCACAATTTGAAGGCAAGAGACGAAATCTGAGAAAAAAATGTGGCTGAAGGAAACCTCTAGAGGTTATCTTTCTGCTTCATCCTGCTGTCTTCAGGCAAACTTTACCTAAACTATTGTAGGCAGATGCATATCTGGACTCTTTTTTTTAAAGATCTCGAGGGAAGTAATTCCATAATCTCCTCATATCCTTTTTATATCTAATCTATTTGTCCATTTAATTTAGTTTATCTTCAGCAGACATGGATAATGTTACCCTTTACAATATAATTCACCACAACCTTGATAATTGAGGTAATATTTATATATGAAAGAAAAGATGTCACTCTCTTCAGAGAGAAAAAAGCATTGCTATTATAATTTTCAACAGAGACGTTAACATGTATGGTCAATGAGAGAGTAACATTATGAATTTTGAGACCAATTGAAACGAAACCTAAAATTCAATTTTCTGAATGAGACAATAATGCCACCTTCAGAAGGTATCCAACCATTTGTTTCTAATGAAAAAAAAAATCTAGTTTCAAACATGAATAAAATCTTTACACAATCATTGTTATAGCTACAGTAGCTACTTCAGAGGATTCTGCAGACTCCCAGTTTTCAGTGCTTTCATATTTAGTGTTTAATACTGTCTGTGCTGCATAGTGACATATTTATAACTCTTCTTATACATTATCACTCTTGTAATTATCATTGTTAACAGTTGAACTGATCAATATTAGTTCACGTTCTAAACATTAAAAATCAAAGAAACTTATTTTTGCCTTTCTAAAAGATTCCTATAATTTTAACAAAAGGCAAATTTTTCTTTAAATTTAGAGATATAACTATGACATATAGACATTAAATTTATAAGCTCTATGCAAATGTGTGTGGTCCTCCTCTAAGCAGTTAAATTAGTACACTATATGTTTTTCCTTTATGATAAAACCCCTCCTTTGAATCTGACCATGTCTTTTTTCTTTAGTGTTGTGTCAGTCAGACAATTTAAATGAGTGAAATTGGATGGATGGAAAAAATTTAACCATCAAAAACACAATGCAGGGCTTCCCTGGTGGTCCAGTGGGTAAGGACACCACCTTGCAGTGCAAGGGGAGTTGCTTCGATCCCTGGCCTGGGAAGATCCCATGTGCCGTGGAGCAGCTGGACCAATGTGTCCAATTACCGAGCCAGAGCTCTGGAGCGCATGTGCCCAGAGCTGGTGCTCTGCGACAACAGAGGCCACTGTGATAGGAGGCCCACATGGGCCAAAGAACAAATATGGATGAAAATAGACAAATGAAAGACCAATAGAAGTGGCCTGCCCGCCCCCTTCCCTCCCCAATCCGCCCCCTCCCCCCAAAAATACAATGCAGATTTATTTTTATCAAATAATATTCTACAACTATAACATTAGATATGTGATTTTACTTTTAGCTAAAATAGAAGCAAATAAGTAAAGTATTAGATAAGTTAATACTTAAATCTTTCTTTTTCTTAATTCATTATTCTTCATTTGGGATCCAAATGTTTCACTTTTTCTTATGTTCTAGTGTCAACACTGGGTTTTGTATATTCTGTGGTAATGCATCTTTTATCTTTAAATGATGCTTAGTTTTCCTCAGTTCACAATGGAAAACAGATGTTCCCAAATATAGCTACTTCCAAACATGTATAGAATCTTTGCACAAGAATTTCTATAATTTGTAGAATTCTGGTTTTCAGTGTCACCATATTTGGATTTTTAAAACTGTATCACATGCTGGTTCAGTAGTAAATTGCTTGTAATTCTTCATTCATGCTATCTCCTCTATGATTTTTTAAAAAAATTTGGTCTTTAAATACGTAATTTGGGAAATGTATTTCAGGCAATCCTTTTTGTGTTTTGCAGAACGATCTTAGAATAGGAAAATGAACCAAATGTTCAGCATCATTTTAGTTTCACAAAGATAAAACTTCTCCAAGAATGAGCTACTGAAATCATACATTTGTGTAGCTAGGACAAAATTATGGCAAAGAAGTTTAAACAATTTTGATGTTTAAAATATCAACCTAAAAAAGCCAAGTTTTTGATTGAGTTTTAACGGGTGACAGGTGGTAATTTGCCTGAATGTCAAGAATAAGAAACTGTTTTCAATCCCATGTGTTTGTACTCAGGTGTGTGTGTGTGTGTGTGTGTTTGTGTGTGTGTGTTGCTGTTGTTTAATCACTCGGTTGTGTCTGATTCTGTTGTGACTGCGTGGAATGTAGCCCACAAGACTCCTTTGTCCATGGGATTTCCCACGCAAGAATACTGGACTAGGTTGCCATTTCCTTCTCCAGGGATTCTTCACCCAGGGATCGAACCTGAGTCACCTAAATTGGCCAGTGGATTCACTACCATTGCAATAAAGAGTGCAAAAGTACTGGCACCTTTCCACTTTACCCTGTAAGTTCTCAAGTCTTTTATACTCTGAACTGTATTTTTAACTGTGGACTTCCATTTGCAAATACTTGTTTCTGTTTGAGACTCATAATTTTTGCTCTCCTCTGTCGATTATACTTTATGAACTTATTAATTGCAAAAGCCTTCGATGCTAGAGAAATGTTTTTTCAGTTAATACATATTTGGGATTTATGACAGCCATGCCTTTGATTTGCATTTCAAAATAAACTCTGTTTAAATATCAGTATTTTTCAGTTCATTATTTAACATAGATTAGTCAGAATTATTCTTGTTTTCCTCATGTCAGTGAATTGAGTGGTAGCCTTTTTTTAGGGGGGGTGCTGTGCCAGGTCTTAACTGTGGCATGCAGGATCTTTGATCTTTGTTGGCACATGAAAGATCTTTTAGTTGCAGCATGTGGGATCTACTTCCTTGACCAGGGATCAAACCCAGGCCCCCTGCCTTGAAAGAGTCTTAGCCACTGGGTGACCAGTGAAGTCCCTTAAGTGCTGTGGTAGTTTTCTACACAAACATGATATACTGGCATATTAAACATGAGCTATTTGACATAAATGAACTTACATCCCCATTTTTTATGGAGATGTGGGGCCCTCTTGCCTTATCTTATATTTTCCATAGGGAAATGGATACAAGAAAAAAATTCCCTCAAGTCTACTAGATGAAAAGTAACAGAATAAATGCTATCATAAAGAGTAGCTGCCACTAAATTTCAGTTGTAGGGAGACCACATGAAATGGTGAGGACTGAAGAACTGAAGAGAACCTGCAATCTGATGTTACCAAAGATTTTGTAGACATTCTGTTAGACTTAAACTTGCTCTGTCATATTACTACCTTTGTATTCAATAGGTATTCTTATTATAACAATAAAAATGGCAGCATCTTCATCTGCATGTGACACATCCCCATCTATATATTGGAAGGGGGAAATACTGATTTAAGAAAGAATGTTGTGGTATTGTTTCAAAAAATTAGCACTCACTGATGGATACCTGGGTGTCAGTAATGCCTTTTGTTGTGATTAAATATTTAAAAAGTAAAAATATGACAGCTTATCAGTTGTGTAAATTGATAGCAGTAGTTGAGCATTGACCAAACCACATAAATCAACATGGCGAGTACCATCTTTACAACCTGTTTATGTATAAGCTGGGGAAAATTATTTAATCTCTTTGTTTCTAACTTTTAAGCTGTAAAATGGTAAGAATAAATTAGTTAATTGGGTTGTTCATGATTAAATATATAAAATAGTGCCAGATACATGGTTAGCAATATATAACTACTAAATGTGATTTTAGTCACTTTTTAAAAATCAATGGATTGTTTCATAATGATAAAGTATGTATCATCTCAATTATGAGTATAATATAAGCTCACCAAAGAAAAACTGGAAGGAAACACAAGCAAATTACTTGATGGCTGAAACCCAGAGATAACCACCATTAATGCCTTAGTGTCTTCTTTCCAGTATTTCTTCTGATTCATGACTTTTTGTTGTTTTTTTTTAACCCAGGTGTGCTCCTGCTATATACATAATCAAGCATCCAGACATTTTCTTTTTCACTTAACACTATGACAAAAATTTGTCCATTTTAAATAAACACTGATTTAAGCAGATGGGAAACTTTCTACTCAATAGCTTTTAAAAACCACCATTGCCATTTATATTGCATCCCATTTTCAGTTACTTCAATAACCTTAATGAATATTCTTTCCCAAAGCTTATTTTCCTAGGTTACTTGATTATGCAAAGATATTTTTAGTGATTTATATTACATAAGTATGGATATTAATCAAACCAATTAAGCAAATCTGTGTACGCAGGTACAATGGAAATGGCAAGTTGGGAGGCTTTATATAAAGTTGAAGAAAAAACTGTACAGTAACTCAGTGTAGTGCACCTGCACATACAAAGTTAGTTACATGATAGACTTCCCAACCGAACCTCCAATATATTCCAATCCATACATCTTCAGTTTTATGAGCTACCCATGAACATTAATAACACTAATTTAATACTCACAACATCTTTATGCTATACCTTCATAATATATTCCTGTATTGGGAAGGTAAATTTTGTTTCAAAAATTAGCACTCACTGAGGTCGGTCAGTAATGCCTTTTGTTGTGATTAAATATTTACAAAGTAAAAATATGACAGCTTATCAGTTGTGTAAATTGATAGCAGTAGTTGAGCATTGACCAAACCACATAAATCAACATGGCGAGTACCATCTTTACAACCTGTTTATGTATAAGCTGGGGAAAATTATTTAATCTCTTTGTTTCTAACTTTTAAGCTGTAAAATGGTAAGAATAAATTAGTTAATTGGGTTGTTCATGATTAAATATATAAAATAGTGCCAGATACATGGTTAGCAATATATAACTACTAAATGTGATTTTAGTCATTTTTTAAAAAATCAATGGATTGTTTCATAATGATAAAGTATGTATCATCTCAATTATGAGTATAATATAAGCTCACCAAAGAAAAACTGGAAGGAAACACAAGCAAATTACTTGATGGCTGAAACCCAGAGATAACCACCATTAATGCCTTAGTGTCTTCTTTCCAGTATTTCTTCTGATTCATGACTTTTTGTTGTTTTTTTTTAACCCAGGTGTGCTCCTGCTATATACATAATCAAGCATCCAGACATTTTCTTTTTCACTTAACACTATGACAAAAATTTGTCCATTTTAAATAAACACTGATTTAAGCAGATGGGAAACTTTCTACTCAATAGCTTTTAAAAACCACCATTGCCATTTATATTGCATCCCATTTTCAGTTACTTCAATAACCTTAATGAATATTCTTTCCCAAAGCTTATTTTCCTAGGTTACTTGATTATGCAAAGATATTTTTAGTGATTTATATTACATAAGTATGGATATTAATCAAACCAATTAAGCAAATCTGTGTACGCAGGTACAATGGAAATGGCAAGTTGGGAGGCTTTATATAAAGTTGAAGAAAAAACTGTACAGTAACTCAGTGTAGTGCACCTGCACATACAAAGTTAGTTACATGATAGACTTCCCAACCGAACCTCCAATATATTCCAATCCATACATCTTCAGTTTTATGAGCTACCCATGAACATTAATAACACTAATTTAATACTCACAACATCTTTATGCTATACCTTCATAAGATATGCCTGTATTGGGGAAGGTAAATTTTGTTTACATGTCTCACTTGAGGTATAACGTTAGTCACTCAGTTGTGTCTGACTCTTTGTGACCCCATGGACTGTAGTAGCCTGCCAGGCTCCTCTGTCCATGGAATTTTCCAGGCAAGAATACTGGAGTGGTTAACCATTCCCTTCTCCAGAGGATCTTCCTAACCCAGGGATCAAACCCAGGTCTCCTGCACTGCAGACATATTCTTTACCATCTGTGCCACTAGAGAATCCTTGAGGTATGACTTGAGGCATAACTATTCATAAAAGATGCAAAATTGATTGCATTAGGATGACTAGAAAATTTAAACAGGAGTTTATAATGATTTACAAAGCTGGATGGAACCTAGAACTCTGTTCCAGGATTCTCAAACATTTTACCATCAAAGAAATATTTCTTTGATTTTTCTCTAATTTCTCATTTCTTCTCAGATCCTACCCCTAAACAATGGACTTTCCTACAAGTCATACTATTGAGTCATAAATATTATTAAATTAATCAAAGAGAAAAATCAAAGAAATATTGCTCTTTCTGGCTAGCATAAGATAACTGATATGATCCCATTGAGATGACACAATTCTAGCCAAAGACAAAGAAACTGATGTTTCAGAGAGCTTGTGCAAGATAACACCCAAGAAATGGGAACTTTCACTGGATTTCTTAAATTATTGAAATGATTTTAAAGTGCCATCTCTCATTTAACGCAGGAGTCATACAATACTCAGAAAAGGCAAATATCTTAAACAAAAGCACATCTCTTGGTTTGTACTCTGATATATTACCAGTTCATCTTGTTAGTCTTTTTGTAATGTAGATATAATAATCTAATTATTTATGATAATTAACAAATTTGTATGGATTAAATTATAATGGAAGGAAAATAATAACAGGGGAAATAGGTTGGTAGTTAAATTATGGGTAATGTCAGTTACATACTCTAACACATGCTATTGTTATAGATATTAGTTTTATGCCATTCTGCCACTGTAAATGCACATCTGTTTATTTGTATATGCACGTATATTTCATCTATCTGTATATAAGGCTTCCTGATGGCTTAGCAAAACATCTGGGTTTATTCCTGGGTCGGAATAGTGCACGACACTATACTTAAAGTGCCTGTATTGGAAGGTAAATTTTGTTTACATGTCTCACTTGAGGTATAACGTTAGTCACTCAGTTGTGTCTGACTCTTTGTGACCCCATGGACTGTAGTAGCCTGCCAGGCTCCTCTGTCCATGGAATTTTCCAGGCAAGAATACTGGAGTGGTTAACCATTCCCTTCTCCAGAGGATCTTCCTAACCCAGGGATCAAACCCAGGTCTCCTGCACTGCAGACATATTCTTTACCATCTGTGCCACTAGAGAATCCTTGAGGTATGACTTGAGGCATAACTATTCATAAAAGATGCAAAATTGATTGCATTAGGATGACTAGAAAATTTAAACAGGAGTTTATAATGATTTACAAAGCTGGATGGAACCTAGAACTCTGTTCCAGGATTCTCAAACATTTTACCATCAAAGAAATATTTCTTTGATTTTTCTCTAATTTCTCATTTCTTCTCAGATCCTACCCCTAAACAATGGACTTTCCTACAAGTCATACTATTGAGTCATAAATATTATTAAATTAATCAAAGAGAAAAATCAAAGAAATATTGCTCTTTCTGGCTAGCATAAGATAACTGATATGATCCCATTGAGATGACACAATTCTAGCCAAAGACAAAGAAACTGATGTTTCAGAGAGCTTGTGCAAGATAACACCCAAGAAATGGGAACTTTCACTGGATTTCTTAAATTATTGAAATGATTTTAAAGTGCCATCTCTCATTTAACGCAGGAGTCATACAATACTCAGAAAAGGCAAATATCTTAAACAAAAGCACATCTCTTGGTTTGTACTCTGATATATTACCAGTTCATCTTGTTAGTCTTTTTGTAATGTAGATATAATAATCTAATTATTTATGATAATTAACAAATTTGTATGGATTAAATTATAATGGAAGGAAAATAATAACAGGGGAAATAGGTTGGTAGTTAAATTATGGGTAATGTCAGTTACATACTCTAACACATGCTATTGTTATAGATATTAGTTTTATGCCATTCTGCCACTGTAAATGCACATCTGTTTATTTGTATATGCACGTATATTTTTCATCTATCTGTATATAAGGCTTCCCTGATGGCTTAGCTATCAAGAATCCACCTGCCAATGCAGGAGACTTGGGTTAGATTCCTGGGTCGGAAGATCCCCTGGAGAAGGAAATACCAGCCCAGTCCAGACACAACTTAGTGACTAAATGACAACCACATTTTTATATAAAGAGTGTGTGTGTGTGTGTGTGTGTGTGTGCGCGCGCTCAGCTCTTCTGTCCACGGAACTGTAAAAGCAAGAATACTGAAGTGGGTTACCATTGCCTACTCCAAGGGATCTTCCTAACCCAGGGATCAAAGAGGCTGTTGTGTTTTACTTTTTCTTTTTTTTAAAGAAAAGATGGGTTAGGTAAATGAAATAAAGCGAAAAAATTTGGACGTTCCTCATGGTAGACATCAGTGTTGGAAATTGCTAAGTCCATTACTGGTTCCTGATTGCCAGTGTCTCACAATAAAGGCCAATCATAGGGAGCCTTAGAATTATCCCAACCAAATCAGTGATATCAATGCGATGAATGGACAGTAATCTGTGAGCCTTTTAAGTGCTTAGCATTTTGTGTTTGAACAGTAAAATTAAGGTGGAGTTCTTAATGTCAACGATTTTATTGAAGAGGGCAGGGATACACTGCCACATTCAAAGCTCTAAAATTAGGGTTTGCTTCATCTCTTTTCTAAAGAGTGAGAAGCATAATAGAATTCCTGCAAAGCAGGCTTTCTACAAAGCACTAACATTTAACCTAAATACATTTATCTCTTAGTACATCAAGTTCTTAATTGCCAAGAATATATTACCAAACTGAAATGGAAGATAAATGAATATTTTATGTGTAGTCTCCAAAGGGATAAGAATTAAAAATTAAATTAAAAGGCACTTGCCAGTGTTTTAATTTGCCTGTTAAAAAAGCAAACACAAATATTTGATGCTGACTATATTTTAAAGTTCTTCAAATCTAATTCAGTCTATCTCAGGAGCAGTAATTTGTAACTGAATAGGATTTTCTTGAATCTTATGGTAGTTAAATTATGGGTAATGTCAGTTACATACTCTAACACATGCTATTGTTATAGATATTAGTTTTATGCCATTCTGCCACTGTAAATGCACATCTGTTTATTTGTATATGCACGTATATTTTTCATCTATCTGTATATAAGGCTTCCTGATGGCTTAGCTATCAAGAATCCACCTGCCAATGCAGGAGACTTGGGTTAGATTCCTGGGTCGGAAGATCCCCTGGAGAAGGAAATACCAGCCCAGTCCAGACACAACTTAGTGACTAAATGACAACCACATTTTTATATAAAGAGTGTGTGTGTGTGTGTGTGTGTGCGCGCGCTCAGCTCTTCTGTCCACGGAACTGTAAAAGCAAGAATACTGAAGTGGGTTACCATTGCCTACTCCAAGGGATCTTCCTAACCCAGGGATCAAAGAGGCTGTTGTGTTTTACTTTTTCTTTTTTTTAAAGAAAAGATGGGTTAGGTAAATGAAATAAAGCGAAAAAATTTGGACGTTCCTCATGGTAGACATCAGTGTTGGAAATTGCTAAGTCCATTACTGGTTCCTGATTGCCAGTGTCTCACAATAAAGGCCAATCATAGGGAGCCTTAGAATTATCCCAACCAAATCAGTGATATCAATGCGATGAATGGACAGTAATCTGTGAGCCTTTTAAGTGCTTAGCATTTTGTGTTTGAACAGTAAAATTAAGGTGGAGTTCTTAATGTCAACGATTTTATTGAAGAGGGCAGGGATACACTGCCACATTCAAAGCTCTAAAAATTAGGGGTTTGCTTCATCTCTTTTTCTAAAGAGTGAGAAGCATAATAGAATTCCTGCAAAGCAGGCTTTCTACAAAGCACTAACATTTAACCTAAATACATTTATCTCTTAGTACATCAAGTTCTTAATTGCCAAGAATATATTACCAAACTGAAATGGAAGATAAATGAATATTTTATGTGTAGTCTCCAAAGGGATAAGAATTAAAAATTAAATTAAAAGGCACTTGCCAGTGTTTTAATTTGCCTGTTAAAAAAGCAAACACAAATATTTGATGCTGACTATATTTTAAAGTTCTTCAAATCTAATTCAGTCTATCTCAGGAGCAGTAATTTGTAACTGAATAGGATTTTCTTGAATCTTATCAGGATGTAATGCTGACAGTAACAACAGAGTGGTAACCTTTTTTACTTCTTAATTCATTCATGCTAGGCTATCCTTTGAAATGCTATTTGAAAGCAAAAATAATACTTGTTGAATTATTATTATAGGTCAGGCATTCCTCTGCGTAGTTTATAGTGATTTTTATATTAAATTATTTAAACCTCACAAGAACCCTATGAATAGGATCTATAATCATTCCCATTTCGTAGAACAAACAACTGAGGCCCCAACGGGTTAAGGGACTTGTGTAGGTTAGCCAGTTATGAAGTAGTGGTGTGGAGTGGGAAACTGTTTTTCCTAATATCTTTACAACACAAAATTGCAGTGAACTCTCAAAGTACATATTGGTCAATGGCAAGTACATTGACAGTTCATAACTTATTACTCATTTACCTGAGATATATCTTAACACATTCTACAGTATTTTCATGTCTTGAAGATAAAATGAAGCTTAGATTTAATTATGCAGAGGGACTTTAAAAATCACTCTCAAGAGAAAAACTAAATGTTCATTCAAAATATCAACAAAAATGCTAAGAAATCACAGGTTATACCACCCTGTTTAATTCCTCTGATAAGAAGTTAAATCATGTTGTGCTAAATTCATGTAACATAAGGCTGTAATCCATGGGTGCTTTGAATTTTCTTTAAGTTCCTTCTACACATCATATTTATCCCACGTTAGTAAATCTGTTTAAACCCCTATTTTGTGGCTATCTGCCATGTGCTCTTTCTAACTAAAGGGCAAACCTAATGTTTAGCTGCTTCTATTTGTCTTAAGTAAAAGAAAATCCTAGTATGTCAATGACAGCCGGCTGTCAGTTATCTGTTGTCATGGGACACAGCCCACAAAAGCAAGGATAATTTAAGTCTAGGAATGATTAGAGAAGTCTAATTTTGACTTCTCTCAAGTCAAAATTATTTTTATTCTTCCTCCTAAAACAAGTTTCCTTTTTGGACTGAAAAAGGTAGAAAATAGATATAATCATACAGTACCTGTTTTTTGGTTTAGTTTGTTTGTTTTTAATGCCTCTTAACAGACTGGTGAAAAGGCTAATCTGGATAAAAATGTGCCCAAAGACATCCCCAAACTGAATGAGTAAGGTAATCTATGTGTTGTTGGTATTTAGTTGTGCAGTTGTGTTCAACTCTTTGCATCCTCAGTTGTGTCCAACTCTTTACATACTCATGGACTGTGGTCCACCAAGCTCCCCTGTCCACAGAATTTCCCAGTCAAGAATACTGGAGTGAGTTGCCATTTCCTCTTCCAGGGGGTCTCCCTGACCCAGGGATAGAACCTGAAGCTCCTGCACTGAAGGCAGATTCTGTACCAGTGAGTCACCTGGGAAGCCCAATCTATGTGTACAGCCTATATTACTTATTTGTTGTTTAAAAGATCTTCAAATGACTTTCGGAGGCATCATAAAAGTAATTCTTATCTGAGTTTTTCCCAAGAAATAAATTACGGTCCCAAATTTGAAAAGTTTCAGATTTTTCTTTCTTTCTTTCTTTTTTAGCTGTTATCAGCTCACCAGGCCTTGGGCTGGTGACCTCCTGTATCCAGTGGTATTAGCACCTCCATTGACATCTGGCATGAAGCCTTCAGTCTGGAATCTTACAGCCAATCAGAGCTGATGATATTGTATTAATGGTTCCATAATAAAATGAAAAAGATGGCCTTCATTTTGATGAAAGCTGTAAAGTAGCTATTGTGCTTGTTTGGTATTGCAAGGTCCAAATGTATTATTTATGCAATTTTTCTTTTGAAGGAAAAACTGAAAGAGCAGATTTCATTTTAGAGCATTCAGTCAAAGCTATTGTCTCATGAATGTGAACATTTCTGCATTTTATTTCCTCAGAGTGTAGAAGGCATTTTTCAGAGATCATCTAAGTAGGAATTTAAAAGTTTAAAAACTGCTTTTAAAATAGGTGAGCCCTAATGACTGAGTCTATTGTTCATACTGGTAGATAAACTAAATCAGCACTTGCTACTTAAGAACTTGTACCTAGTTGGAGTCATAATTTTCAAGGTCTTAGCTAGTCATTAAGATATTGTTTGTTCGTATTAGGAAAACAGAAAAAATTCAATAATTTTATCACATACTAAGTTAACAAGAAGAAAGATACACAACTATATTTTTAAGATAAGAAATCTATTTTGTCTAAGCATGTATTCCACCCTGTAGCTACTGCACAGTAGCACAATTCTCAAAAAACTTACATGATTATAGAGGAAAAGTATGAAGGAAATAATCTACGCATTGCCATGGTTGTTTAGTTGCTAAGTCACATCTTACTCTTTTGTGACCCTATGGACTATAGCCCACCAGGCTCCTCTGTCCATGGGATGTCCCAGGCAAGAATACTAGAGTGGGTTGCCAGGTTTTTCTCCAGGAGATGTTCCCAACTGAGAGATCAAATTTGTGTCTCCTGCACAGGCAGGTGAATTCTTTATCACTGAGCCACTAGGGCAGCCCGATCAATGCACAGGAACAAAATAACACGTGGAAACGAATTTTAATGTGAAACACAAGTTTATGATGATAAAATGATATAATAATTTTCTTGGTGATTTTATATCCAGTATCTCATTTGAGCATCATAAAACATACAAAATTAGGTTTAGTACATCCATTTATCAGACAGAGGTATAGTGTATCCATTTATCAGACGGAGGTACTGAAACTTAAGAAAAATCACCCAAGAACACATAGTGATTTCAGCTGTGGGTCTGGGACCTGTTCCTATTCTGATTCCAGCAGAATGCTCTCCCCACTGCTGCTGGTTCGTCTCCATCCAGTGACTGCTCTCTTTGTCTATTAGCCACTAATAGGATTTCTTACTAAAAATTAACAACAAATCAAGCCAACTAATAAATTTCCTACCAGAAGAACCTATACTAAGTCCCATTTTCCTGTGACCATGGAGAACTCTATTTTGCTTAATTTTCTCCTTTTGTTTTCCCTAGAAATAAATTTACTTTGGGAAAAGTAAGGTTTTTTTTGTTTTGTTTTGTTTTTGCCGGGGGGTCGGTTGGGGAGGGAGGCGGGCGGGCAGGCCACTTCTATTGGTCTTTCATTCATCTATTTTTTATCCATCTTTGTTCTTTGGCCCGTGTGGGCCTCCCATGGCAGTGGCCTCTGTTGTCGCAGAGCACACGCTCTGGGTGCATGCGCTCCAGAGCGCTGGCTCGGTAATTGGACACATCGGTCCAGCTGTTCCGTGGTATGTGGGATCTCCCCAGGCCAGGGATCGAGCCGGCGCCCCTTGCACTGCAAGGCGGTGTCCTTACCCACTGGACCACCAGGAAAGCCCAAAGTAAGGTTTTTTTTTTCTCCTCAGGTGGGTCTCCAAGGAATTACTTCTCAGTGTTCTCTGCATTTCAGTTTTCATATTTTCCTCTGAAATAACAAAGGAGTCTATGAACTTAGGATCATTTGATATTTGTAAAATTAATGACTAAATGAAATTTGTAACCCTATGGACTATAGCCCACCAGGCTCCTCTGTCCATGGGATGTCCCAGGCAAGAATACTAGAGTGGGTTGCCAGGTTTTTCTCCAGGAGATGTTCCCAACTGAGAGATCAAATTTGTGTCTCCTGCACAGGCAGGTGAATTCTTTATCACTGAGCCACTAGGGCAGCCCGATCAATGCACAGGAACAAAATAACACGTGGAAACGAATTTTAATGTGAAACACAAGTTTATGATGATAAAATGATATAATAATTTTCTTGGTGATTTTATATCCAGTATCTCATTTGAGCATCATAAAACATACAAAATTAGGTTTAGTACATCCATTTATCAGACAGAGGTATAGTGTATCCATTTATCAGACGGAGGTACTGAAACTTAAGAAAAATCACCCAAGAACACATAGTGATTTCAGCTGTGGGTCTGGGACCTGTTCCTATTCTGATTCCAGCAGAATGCTCTCCCCACTGCTGCTGGTTCGTCTCCATCCAGTGACTGCTCTCTTTGTCTATTAGCCACTAATAGGATTTCTTACTAAAAATTAACAACAAATCAAGCCAACTAATAAATTTCCTACCAGAAGAACCTATACTAAGTCCCATTTTCCTGTGACCATGGAGAACTCTATTTTGCTTAATTTTCTCCTTTTGTTTTCCCTAGAAATAAATTTACTTTGGGAAAAGTAAGGTTTTTTTTGTTTTGTTTTTGCCGGGGGGTCGGTTGGGGAGGGAGGCGGGCGGGCAGGCCACTTCTATTGGTCTTTCATTCATCTATTTTTTATCCATCTTTGTTCTTTGGCCCGTGTGGGCCTCCCATGGCAGTGGCCTCTGTTGTCGCAGAGCACACGCTCTGGGCGCATGCGCTCCAGAGCGCTGGCTCGGTAATTGGACACATCGGTCCAGCTGTTCCGTGGTATGTGGGATCTCCCCAGGCCAGGGATCGAGCCGGCGCCCCTTGCACTGCAAGGCGGTGTCCTTACCCACTGGACCACCAGGAAAGCCCAAAGTAAGGTTTTTTTTTTCTCCTCAGGTGGGTCTCCAAGGAATTACTTCTCAGTGTTCTCTGCATTTCAGTTTTCATATTTTCCTCTGAAATAACAAAGGAGTCTATGAACTTAGGATCATTTGATATTTGTAAAATTAATGACTAAATGAAATTTCCTGCGATGTAGAATCTGGTGCCCATACTTTACCATGATGCTAAATAAAACTTGCTTGCAAAACCACTACAAGCTAGATTGAGGAAAACCAGCTCACCCCATTTATAAAATAGTTATTCTAATTGTATATGAAGAGTACTATATGAAACTGTAGACACAATCTAGCTTTACTCTTGGCTGATGATCTTGCTTCCTATCTCACTAACGGAAGAGAAGCAATAAAAAAAATCATCATGAGGTCAACTACAAATTGGCACTTACTAATTACATTGCCAATGACTTAACAATAGTATTTGACATCTAGCTCTGTGGAGGCTGACCCCTGTGCTGTTGTAGCTGCTGACTCTCAACATTGCCTGAGGGAGCTCAGGATGGAGTGAGGCATTCTGTGCTCCAGAGGGTCTGGTAGGGCAGGTCTTTAGACAGGCAGATGTTTTCAGGGACAGATTTTATGATCTCAATCCTTGCAGCCCTCATACCTAGAAAAACACTAAATCCCTTCATGGTGAATCAGATTCTCGTGACTAATCAGAAACCTCCTGTAAAATGAGTGTTTAATGGTATAGAAAACCCCTCTTCATCAAAACCTTGTATACTGAATTTCCTCCTGCTACCATTTTGGAGCAGTCTCTCAGAACTATCTGGGGTGCTGCCTCTCAGGCTGCAGTTCTTTTGTTTGTATTGTTTTTTTAAAGATTTATGTATTTATTTTGGGCGGGGGTCGGGTTGGGGAGGGAGGGGAGCAGGCGGGCCACTTCTCTTGGTCTTTCTCTATTTTCATCCGTCTTTGTTCTTTGGCTCCTGTGGGCCTCCCATCGCGGTGGCGTCTGTGGTCGCAGAGTGCCGGCTCTGGGCGCATGCGATCCAGAGCTCCGGCTCGGTGATTGAACACATGGGTCCAGCCGCTCTGCGGCACGTGGGATCTTCCCAGGCCAGGGATCGAACCGGCGCCCCTTGCACTGCAAGGCGGTGTCCTTACCCACTGGACCACCAGGGGAAGCCCAGGCTGCAGTTCTAATTGTGCCCCAAATAAAACTTATCCCGCAACTCTCAAGTTGTTTATCTTTTCTGGTAGACAATGCTTTCTTCTTCATGTTTACCTACCTACCTGCATCTGTGTCTTATCCCCTCTGCTTTCTCATCTGTTCCAAGAAGTGCTCCTAGTTAAGGAAATCTTTTTGCTTGTTTTTTAAATTAAAGCATGCTTTAAATGTACACAGTATGAGGGATCTTAGCTCCTCGACCAGGATCAAACCTGCACCCCTGCATCTGAAGTGCAGAATCTTAACCATTGGACCACTACAGAAGTTCCAGAAATCTCTTCTCATGTGATTAATCTTATGCTCCCTTGCCTAGTCACCATTATCACTCCAATAATTATTTCCCTTATTGTCCGCATCAATTAACTTTTCTTTTTTCTACATTGTTCTCTTTCCCATTAAAAACACTCTTGTTCCCACATATGTTTCAGCTACCATCCCCCTCTTTCCTTCCATTTACATTAAAACTCATCAGAAAGGTTATCTAGAACCACAGTCTCCAGCTCCTCTAGTACAAATTACTCTTGAATCTGTTCCATTTTTGAAACTGAACTACTCCACCAAGTGTTCTTTTTAACGTCAATGTCTCAGTCATGTCCGACTCTTCGCAACTCCATGGACTGCAGCCCCCCAGGCTTCTCTGCTCATGGAATTCTCCAGGCAAGAATACTGGAGTTGGCAGCCATTCTCTTCTCCAGGGGATCTTCCTGACCCGGGGCACGAAGCCCAGTCTCCTGCATTTCAGGCAGATTCTTTACTGACTGAGCCACTAGGGAAGTTCTTTCAATAATGAGGGCCAAGTTTCTAAACACAGTGGAAAATTCTCAGTCCTCATCTTACTTGATTAGTCAGCAATATCTGACACAATTGGACCTTGGAAATTCCTTCTTATTTATTTGTTCTGCTATTTCAGGAAGCACAGTTTAAGTCTCTTCTGATTCTTCCTTATCACGTCAACCTCATAACACTGCAGCGTCTCAGAGCATAGTTCTTCTGCCTCTCCTCCATTCTATCTGCCTTCATTCCCTTGCTCTTACATAGTATTGTATCTTTAAATAACATCTCTATATTAGTAATTTTCCAGCCTGGACCTTGCCCCTGTGCTGAATAAACCACTGCTTTTCTGAAATCTAAATTTACATATCTAGCAGTCATCCTGCAAACTCAGAATATACAAAAAATCTCAATCCTATTTCTTCTAGTCATTACCATTTCAAAGAATGGTAGCTCAGTACTTCTTATTGTTTAACCCTAAGACCTTGCAGTCAGGTTTATGTGTCCATCATGCAGTCTATTAGTGAATTCCATGGCTCTACCCTTAAAAAGTATGCAGATTTTGGCCTTAATCTCACATTCTTAATCAAAGCTAACATCATCTGTCACTTGGAGTATCTGAAATAATACATTAGCTTGCACTTTGATCTCCCAGATTCTACCACTACCCTTCTTTTTTTTTTTTTTTCCACTATGCTTTTTCTGTTGCTGTAAGTTTTGGGGTTTCTTTTGGGCATGCCTCATGTGGCATGTAGAGTCTCAGCTTAATGACCAGGGATGGAATCCCCGTCCCCTGCATGGAAGTGCAGAGACATTACCACTGGAGTGCTTGGGAAGTCCCTACCTCTACCCTTCTTAAGCCTGAACAGCTGTATTTAAATCATAAGCCACTGTGTGTTAACAACTCTCCTTTAAAGCCCTTCAAGACTTTCCCATATTACTCTGACTGCAGCCCCCAGGCTTCTCTGCTCATGGAATTCTCCAGGCAAGAATACTGGAGTTGGCAGCCATTCTCTTCTCCAGGGGATCTTCCTGACCCGGGGCACGAAGCCCAGTCTCCTGCATTTCAGGCAGATTCTTTACTGACTGAGCCACTAGGGAAGTTCTTTCAATAATGAGGGCCAAGTTTCTAAACACAGTGGAAAATTCTCAGTCCTCATCTTACTTGATTAGTCAGCAATATCTGACACAATTGGACCTTGGAAATTCCTTCTTATTTATTTGTTCTGCTATTTCAGGAAGCACAGTTTAAGTCTCTTCTGATTCTTCCTTATCACGTCAACCTCATAACACTGCAGCGTCTCAGAGCATAGTTCTTCTGCCTCTCCTCCATTCTATCTGCCTTCATTCCCTTGCTCTTACATAGTATTGTATCTTTAAATAACATCTCTATATTAGTAATTTTCCAGCCTGGACCTTGCCCCTGTGCTGAATAAACCACTGCTTTTCTGAAATCTAAATTTACATATCTAGCAGTCATCCTGCAAACTCAGAATATACAAAAAATCTCAATCCTATTTCTTCTAGTCATTACCATTTCAAAGAATGGTAGCTCAGTACTTCTTATTGTTTAACCCTAAGACCTTGCAGTCAGGTTTATGTGTCCATCATGCAGTCTATTAGTGAATTCCATGGCTCTACCCTTAAAAAGTATGCAGATTTTGGCCTTAATCTCACATTCTTAATCAAAGCTAACATCATCTGTCACTTGGAGTATCTGAAATAATACATTAGCTTGCACTTTGATCTCCCAGATTCTACCACTACCCTTCTTTTTTTTTTTTTTTCCACTATGCTTTTTCTGTTGCTGTAAGTTTTGGGGTTTCTTTTGGGCATGCCTCATGTGGCATGTAGAGTCTCAGCTTAATGACCAGGGATGGAATCCCCGTCCCCTGCATGGAAGTGCAGAGACATTACCACTGGAGTGCTTGGGAAGTCCCTACCTCTACCCTTCTTAAGCCTGAACAGCTGTATTTAAATCATAAGCCACTGTGTGTTAACAACTCTCCTTTAAAGCCCTTCAAGACTTTCCCATATTACTCTGACTAAAAGCCAAGTTTTTACATTAGTCCACAGTGCTACCATTGAATTGTTTCCTTTCCCTACCCACAATCACTAGGCCGCCATCCTGTGCTCCACGTGCTTCCTTAAACACACAGTTGTGTCCTGTTGCAGCGTCTTCCACAGGTTTCTCTCTCAGTTGGGAGGAAGACAAACAGAACTTTCAGGGTTCCTTCACCCTTCACCCCATAATTGCTTCTTTTATTTTCTTACAGTTGTGTCTAAGTAGTTCTGAGGGCCTTTGTGACACCGCAGCATGGAGTTCAACCTATGCAATGTCATCTCACCTGGGTGTCTTCATGACCTACTCTGGCAGCTTCTGCAGTGACTTCCTGGCTTGGTCTTCCCTCATGAGCTCTTACAGTTTCATTCACTTCTATAATTTCTTTGCATTGCCCAGAGTGGCACTTCATATCCACCAATTCTGCAGGCGATTTATGCATTTAGTCTTGCAGTAAATCTTCTCATGCTCAAGGACCCTTCTGGGCTACAGAGAACTTGCTGAAGGCATCTTAGATTTTTCTGCCTAGAAACATGATATGAAGGGCCCTGTCACTCAAAGTCCAGGCATGGGAACATTGGGGACCTTGTAAGTTACTTCTCTTTCTTTCCTCAGCTCCAATTATTTTTGGTTTATATCTTTCTTTTAAAAGTGATTCATGGGGCTTCCCTGGTGGTCCAGTGGGTAAGGAAACCACCTTGCAGTGCAAAGCACACCGGTTCGATCCCTGGCCTGGGGAAGATCCCATGTGCTGCAGAACGGCTGGACTGATGTGTCCAATTACCGAGCCAGCGCTCTGGAGCGCATGCGCCCAGAGCTGGTGCTCTGCTGCAAGAGGGGCCACTGCAATGGGAGGCCAACAGAGGCCAAAAGAACAAAGATGCATGGAAATAAATAAATGAAAGACCAATAGAAGTGTGCCCCCTGCCCCCCCAAAAGTGATTCATTTTAGACAGGAGAAGAAGACAAGTTTACTTCTCTAGAATCCACAAGGTTCTCTTTTTCGCTTTCTGGATTTTCTCTTCATCTGTGGAATATTATATGGTGTCCAAGAGTGCTGGAAGCTAGGGAGTCTTTGTTTATACTTAATTCCAAGTCTTCTGTCTGTTCAAGTCCTGGATTTTGAGACACAAAACCAATAACTGACTTGTACTTTGTTGGCTTCATTTTGCTGTATCCACCCTTCCTTGTGGCAGAAAGCATGTAATACTCCAGCTGCTCTTTGAAGAAGGGGATGATGGTTAGTGAGAGACAGGAAGAAAAAAAAAGTCCTTCAATTTGTATGCAAAATATCATCCTACTACATAGTCTGTGCCACCTATTTGGAAGGAAACATAAAATATGCTCTGCATATTATTTGTCCTGGGAATTATGTATTCTGGGTTTGATGTATCTTAATTTATGATCAATGAGTTTTACATATAGGCTTCTTGAGGTTTCAGTTTCAAGGGGCTTTATCTCAAGGAATCGTTACATCTCTGTAAATTAAACAAAATACATATATATCCTCCACATGTTCCAGAGTTAACTTTTGCTTTTATAAACTTTAAAAAAGGAAGAACTCTATAGCCATGAATTACATGAAAAACATACTGAATAATTAATAGCAAAGATCCTTTCTGGAAAGACAAAGTATTCTGGTGGTTTCACTGATATCTGCTCAGAAAGTTGTTGTTATCCTTCTTTTACTGCTTCCTTCTCTTTCCCTCCAATTCCTCCCTTCTTGTTCCCCCTCTTCTTCCTCTTCCCTTTTGCAAGGACTAATTAAAATTGTCTCCTCTGTAGTCATTTTACTCACATTTACATAAAACATTTTCTTTTAATCCCACTGTGTGCCTTCATAGCACATAAATAATCAACATTAAACTTGGCTTTCTGAGAATTTAAATGTCTTAGTTTATCCCACCTCCATCCTCAAATTCTGAATTACTGAAGAGTTGTCTTTTTAAAAAGAAAATTTTAAATCCAGATGACCCAACCCTAACTCCTTTTATTCCTTCTCTTCTTCAGTCCTGGTGGGGATAACATGTTTTGGTATAATGTTATATGAAAACTGTATCACATGAAATACTTTATTCTATGATAGCAAGGATTCCCAGATGACACAGTGGTAAAGACAAGTTTACTTCTCTAGAATCCACAAGGTTCTCTTTTTCGCTTTCTGGATTTTCTCTTCATCTGTGGAATATTATATGGTGTCCAAGAGTGCTGGAAGCTAGGGAGTCTTTGTTTATACTTAATTCCAAGTCTTCTGTCTGTTCAAGTCCTGGATTTTGAGACACAAAACCAATAACTGACTTGTACTTTGTTGGCTTCATTTTGCTGTATCCACCCTTCCTTGTGGCAGAAAGCATGTAATACTCCAGCTGCTCTTTGAAGAAGGGGATGATGGTTAGTGAGAGACAGGAAGAAAAAAAAAGTCCTTCAATTTGTATGCAAAATATCATCCTACTACATAGTCTGTGCCACCTATTTGGAAGGAAACATAAAATATGCTCTCGCATATTATTTGTCCTGGGAATTATGTATTCTGGGTTTGATGTATCTTAATTTATGATCAATGAGTTTTACATATAGGCTTCTTGAGGTTTCAGTTTCAAGGGGCTTTATCTCAAGGAATCGTTACATCTCTGTAAATTAAACAAAATACATATATATCCTCCACATGTTCCAGAGTTAACTTTTGCTTTTATAAACTTTAAAAAAGGAAGAACTCTATAGCCATGAATTACATGAAAAACATACTGAATAATTAATAGCAAAGATCCTTTCTGGAAAGACAAAGTATTCTGGTGGTTTCACTGATATCTGCTCAGAAAGTTGTTGTTATCCTTCTTTTACTGCTTCCTTCTCTTTCCCTCCAATTCCTCCCTTCTTGTTCCCCCTCTTCTTCCTCTTCCCTTTTGCAAGGACTAATTAAAATTGTCTCCTCTGTAGTCATTTTACTCACATTTACATAAAACATTTTCTTTTAATCCCACTGTGTGCCTTCATAGCACATAAATAATCAACATTAAACTTGGCTTTCTGAGAATTTAAATGTCTTAGTTTATCCCACCTCCATCCTCAAATTCTGAATTACTGAAGAGTTGTCTTTTTAAAAAGAAAATTTTAAATCCAGATGACCCAACCCTAACTCCTTTTATTCCTTCTCTTCTTCAGTCCTGGTGGGGATAACATGTTTTGGTATAATGTTATATGAAAACTGTATCACATGAAATACTTTATTCTATGATAGCAAGGATTCCCAGATGACACAGTGGTAAAGAATTCACCTGCCAACACAGGGTATGTAAGACATGAGGGTTAAATCCCCGGGTGGGGAAGATCCACAGGAGAAGGCATTGGTAATTCATTCCTGTATTTCTGCCTGGAAAATTCCATGCACAAAGGAGCCTAGTGGGTATAGTCCATGGAGCTGAGTTAAGACATGAGTTAAGACATGACTGAGGAACTAAGCAGAGCATGACCGCTAAACCAAAGTTTGAGTGTTATAGATGTTCTATTTGGAAGCATGTGAAAGACCCACACCCACTCCTGCTTAGATCAGGATCAGTCACCGCCTTCTGAATGAGATCTAGTCATGTTGTTCTCCGGTCCTGTGGACTGCTGCCAGGATCTGGAGAGGATCCAGGGAGTTAGGACCAAGAAGGTTAAAGAGATGAGGAAGCCTGCAGGTAAGGATGCTAGAAACGTAACGAATTCCTGGATGACCCATTCAAGGCTGATTATATAGGAGACTGAACATAATCAGTAGTTTTTCCTCTATATTAGTACTGTTTTTGTTTTCGTGATCAGAATTATTCTTTCTGGTATCAAAGTACCTGTGTACTCACTTCCAGACAGTGCCATAAAATGGAGGGGCCCATTTATAAGAAAGAGGTTCCAACAAAATTTCACACTTTTGAAATGGTTAAGACCAGAGCAACAAAGAAAAGAGCAGGTTGTGTCCAAGTGACGTTGACCTTTTACTGTAAAAGTGTGTCATTTAGTGATGAACTTTCTTTTTCTGAGGACTCTGATAAACTATCATTAATATTAAGCCCCGAGATGGCCTAGGTGGATGGGATGGGGGTGGGAAGAAGGTCCAAGATGGAGGGGCTATATGTACACATATCAGTGATTCACTTTGTTGTACAGCAGAAACCAACATAACATTGTAACACAATTTACGCTCCAATTAAAAAAAGAAAAGATACTGATAAACTGATCTGGAATGCAGTGGTCTTAGAGATGGTCTTCCCTGGTGGCTTAGATAGTAAAGAAACCACCTGCAACGTGAGAGACCACCTGGGTGCGTTCCCTGAGTTAGGAAGATTCTCTGGAGGAGGGCATGGCAACCCATTCTAGTATTTTTGCCTGGAGAATCCCATGGATAGAGGAGCCTGGCAGGCTGCAGTCCACTGGGTCCGAAAGAGTCAGACATGACTAAGCAACTAAGCATAGCACAGGTCTTAGAGACATGGGAACATGCAGCGTTCAGTTGAGCAGTTCTCTTTCCACTGAGGTATGGACTCTTTCCACTATTACTCTGAAATACACAACACATTCCTATACACACTAGTTCTAGCTGGGAAAGGTATTTCAGGTAAGGAAATGCCAAATGTAATTACTTGCTAATAACCTTTGAAAAGATGGCTGCCACTGGTAGATCTGAGAGCTGTCTGTGCACCACTTTTGAATACTGGAAGGAAGTGACTTGGATGAGAACTTCCAAGGTCAGAAGTGACTTCCTTGTGAAAGTCACTGCTCTATCATCCAAGCCTCATGTACCCCCACAGGAAACCTCTTTGAAATAAATCATTTTGGGTATGGTGTCATCTGATAGATGACCATTTGGTGCAGGTGAAAAAATAGTCAATATTCTACTTCCGGCAGTTTTTATTCCACTCTTTGATTCCACAACAGATGAAAATTATTTTAGACTGTTTCTTTGTTTTCTTCCCTTTTCACTTTTGCCATTTATAATATGTATAAGTAAGCCAAGGGAAATACAATTTTCCCCTTTATTGGTGATTTTCTCCCACATGACTTTGTTTGTGCTAACACATATACTGTTTCTTCCCTTCATAAACATGATCATCGTATAGAACATTTGTCAGGTTTTTTATTATGTGCCAAGCCCTGGAGAACACATACTTCCTGCCCTACTAGAGGTTATACTCTACAAAACATAGAGTAATGTAAATAAGCATTAAAAAAATTCTTTTAGGGCTTGTGAGGGAAATATGTACATATTCAAGTAGAATACAATGATCAGTTCTATTCAAGGACAGGCAGTTCTTAGACCATGTAAACATAAGTATTTCTATGAGTACATTTCCATTATTGAATATTTTTTAAAATTTATCTCTGAACATCAGAGTTTTATCGGTTTATAACTGATAGGTTTTTTTCCATACATAAAATAGCGTAATATCTCTGTATGATTACATTAAGGCTTCTGGTCCCAAGAAAGACAAATATCATATAACTTATATGTGGAGCCTAAAAAATGATACAAATGAACTTATTTACAAAACAGAAACAGACTCACAGACATAGAGAATAATCTTATACTACCAAAAGAGATGAAGAGAAGAGGAGTAAATTAAGAGGTTGAGATTAACAGATACACACTGTTATCTATAAAACATTGACCCACTGCATAGTACAGGGAACTCTATTCAATATTTTGTCAAAACTTATAATGGAAATAAATCTGAGGGGAACATGCAGTCATACATATATATTCTTATGTAAATATATATGTACATGAATAGGGCTTCTCAGGTGGTGTTAGTGGTAAAGAACCTCCCTGCCAATGCAGGAGATGTAAGAGATATGGGTTTAGTCCCTGGGTTGGGAAGATGCTCTGGAGGAGGGCAGGACAACCCACTCCAGTGTTTTTTTCTTTTTAATTTTGACCTCTTTTATTGTTCCTTCATTTATTTATTTTCATCCATCTTAATTCTTGGCCTGTGTGGGCCTCCCATTGCAGTGGCCTCTCTGATTGCAGACCGCTGGCTCTGGGCACATGCACTCCAGAGCGTTGGCTCATAATTGGACACACCCATCCAGCTGCTGCACGGCATATGGGATCTTCCCATGCCAGGGATTGCACTGGTGCTCCTTGCATTGCAAGGTGGATTCTTCACCCACTGGACCACCAGGGAAGCCCCCACTCCAGTATTTTTACCTGGAGAATTCCCATGGACAGAAGAGCCGGGAAGGCTACAGTCCATGGGGTCACAAAGAGTCGAGCACAACTGAAGTCACTTAGCACACACATACACATATCTATGACTCACTTTGCTGTACATCTGAAACTAACACTGTAAACCAACTATACTTTGATTAAAAGAAACACTTCTGGGATAGACAATGTTGCTGTATTAAAATGGATAACCAATCAAGAGCTACTGTATAGCACATGAAACTCTGCTCAATGTTATGTAGCAGCCTGGATGGGAGGGGAGTAAAAAATAAATAAACCTTCTGATTCCACCCTGTGTTCATAATGAAGGCCTTTGTAATCTTCCAGAAGGTCTTTGTGCCAAGTTGAATTCCTAAATTGAAACTAGGCACAAGAGCATTGCCCTCTGATCAAGCTGATTACCACTAAACCACTGCAGAGAAGTTTTCCAAAAAGAAGCACGCAGCTTGTGAGGAATAAGAAACCCAATCTTATCTAGGACTTGGTTTAGTTTAGTTCACACACTTTCAGAATTATACACTGGCATTTAAGAAGCAACATTTGATTTATGTTGAGTTATAGGAATGTGTGGGCTTCCCAGGTGGTGATAGTGGTAAAGAATCCATCTGCTAAAGCAGGAGACATAAGAGATGGGCATTCAATTTCTGGACTGGGAAGCTCCTGTGGAGGACTGCGTGGTAACCTACTCCAGTATTCTTGTCTGGAGAATGCCATGGACAGAGAAGCCTAGAGGGCTACGGTCCATAGGGTCACAAAGAATTAGACATGATCGAAAGTGAGTTAGCATGCATGCACATAGGGATACATGCTCAGTCCTGTCCCACTCTTTATGACCCCATGGACTGTAGCCCATCAGGCCCCCTCTCCATGGAATTTTCCAAGCAAGAATGCTGGAGTGGGTTGCCACTTCCTACTCAAGGGGATCTTCCTGACCCACATCTCTTGCATCTCCTACATTGGAAGGTGGATTCTTTAACACCATGTCACTTGGGAAGTCCTGGGATATAGGGATTAAGAAGATTAAATTTGGGGGTGAACTTATGATTAACCATCTATAGGTTCTCACACATGACGGACATACTCTGTTTTTTTTTTTTCAATTAAAGCAAAAATACATAACCATCAGGTGGTATGACTAATACTTATTTTCCCCAACTAAATGGTGCAAAAGGAATCAAGACAGCAAGTAGCATTAGAGTGCATCACTGAATCCACACAACTGGGTCCATGTTGTTAGGAAGGCTCCCCTGGCATGCTGCAACAGTCGTGTTGCAAAGTGATGTTTCTGTTTTTTTATCAGAAAATTTCAAGGTAGACTCCCCAATTTTCCCTTAGCCTTTGTAATCTGTAAACAGCCTGGATGGGAGGGGTAAAAATAAATAAACCTTCTGATTCCACCCTGTGTTCATAATGAAGGCCTTTGTAATCTTCCAGAAGGTCTTTGTGCCAAGTTGAATTCCTAAATTGAAACTAGGCACAAGAGCATTGCCCTCTGATCAAGCTGATTACCACTAAACCACTGCA
Organism: Tragulus kanchil; assembly: GCA_022376925.1. Taxonomy (NCBI): domain Eukaryota; kingdom Metazoa; phylum Chordata; class Mammalia; order Artiodactyla; family Tragulidae; genus Tragulus; species Tragulus kanchil. Next base: position 271,553,750 of record JAIOJX010000004.1, on the reverse strand, counting down.
GAGAAGTTTTCCAAAAAGAAGCACGCAGCTTGTGAGGAATAAGAAACCCAATCTTATCTAGGACTTGGTTTAGTTTAGTTCACACACTTTCAGAATTATACACTGGCATTTAAGAAGCAACATTTGATTTATGTTGAGTTATAGGAATGTGTGGGCTTCCCAGGTGGTGATAGTGGTAAAGAATCCATCTGCTAAAGCAGGAGACATAAGAGATGGGCATTCAATTTCTGGACTGGGAAGCTCCTGTGGAGGACTGCGTGGTAACCTACTCCAGTATTCTTGTCTGGAGAATGCCATGGACAGAGAAGCCTAGAGGGCTACGGTCCATAGGGTCACAAAGAATTAGACATGATCGAAAGTGAGTTAGCATGCATGCACATAGGGATACATGCTCAGTCCTGTCCCACTCTTTATGACCCCATGGACTGTAGCCCATCAGGCTCCTCTCTCCATGGAATTTTCCAAGCAAGAATACTGGAGTGGGTTGCCACTTCCTACTCAAGGGGATCTTCCTGACCCACATCTCTTGCATCTCCTACATTGGAAGGTGGATTCTTTAACACCATGTCACTTGGGAAGTCCTGGGATATAGGGATTAAGAAGATTAAATTTGGGGGTGAACTTATGATTAACCATCTATAGGTTCTCACACATGACGGACATACTCTGTTTTTTTTTTTTCAATTAAAGCAAAAATACATAACCATCAGGTGGTATGACTAATACTTATTTTCCCCAACTAAATGGTGCAAAAGGAATCAAGACAGCAAGTAGCATTAGAGTGCATCACTGAATCCACACAACTGGGTCCATGTTGTTAGGCATTTAAGGTCTACACAGACCCATGGCATGCTGCAACAGTCGTGTTGCAAAGTGATGTTTCTGTGATCAGAGTTTCATTCATTACCCAATTTTCATGCAACTCCCCTGGCATTTGAAATATGTTTCAAGGTAGACTCCCCAAGGGCTTTTTCCCTCCCATAATAACTGATCTGCAGTGCCCAAAGACAGATCTAAATATCTTTGGTGCAAATTACTTGAGGCCTGCAGAGCATGATTCTCTGTCATCTTCATCACATTTCACACCTACAGAACTGATAACAGATTAATATCTAGGCTGAAAATATTTCATCAGCGTCTCTGGCTCAGGCACCTTACATTATTTTATCTGGGGGCACCAATAAAAGGAGGAGATGGCCCAGAAAAAAATTTATTTGCACTCAGAGAGGAGGGGAAAAAAAAGAAAAAGAATTTCCTTTAGTATTATGAGAAAGGCGACAAGGCTGGTCCTGGCAAAGTTCTCTGCTCCGATTATGTATACACTTTTATTCAATCATTGTATCGCAGGGCGTCTGACATTTGGTCAATAGTGCAATCTACCACCGATCAGAATAAAACAGCCACCCCAGAGCACCTTGGAATTTCATTAGTTTCCTTTCAATGTAGTCCTTATAACTAGATGTTTATTTGGAAACACAAATTTAAAGTTCAATTCGGTGCCTTGTCAATATTAGTAAAAAGTCAAAGACTCTAGACATTACTGTAAACCTGATTTTTTCCTATTTATTTACTTATTCAATGGGAGAAAAAGAGTTGAGGGAGGAACAGGATGGTGTAAGAAACAAATTAAAGATTAAACTTGAAATTTAAAAAAAAGGATGAGACAAATTTTACTGATACGAAGGAACTTTTTCTTACATATTTGGTTATCAGCACAAAAACGTGAAGATATACAGAAAAAATAATTTTACACGTGTTAGTTTTCTGTATGTGTAAATGGCTCAGTGGTAAAGAATCTGCCTGCCATTGAAGGAAACTCAGGAGATCTGGGTTTGATCCCTAGGTTGAGAAGATCCCCTGGAGGAGAAAACAGCAAGCAACTCCAGTATTGTGTGGGAAATCCCATGGGCAAAGTGTCTGGTGGGCTTCAGTCTATGGAGTCACAAAGAGTCAGACACAACTGAGCAACTGAGAACACACAGGCACACATATATGTAAAGGATGTTGAAAATGAAGATCAGTAGGAAAATAATATTAACATGTAATGTTGTAGATTATAATGAAACAGGACAACGTGATGTGAGAGAAGTGGATTTGGTTTTTTTCCAGTCCTAGGTCTGAAGAGTGGTTCAACCAAATATTAGCTGTGGACGCCTCAATTTTCTCATCTGAAGATGGGGGTAGTGACCACAGCTTGATGAGGGGGTAGAAGATGAAATATAATAGCATTTATCTACATCAATTGACCTGGTGAACTCTTAATACTCATTTCCTCTCAACTCTTCCCTCTTTTGGTGCAGCAATCAGAGTAACGATTACACAGAGATCTCCCAATTTTAAAACTACTTTTATGGTCCATCATATATGCCTTTCCTCCTTTATTCATTAAAGATCTATTTTGTAACAAATGAATTGATATGTTTTAAGGGTATATAGGAATGAATAAATGAATCAAGAAGAAATTATGTTCTTATAAGAATAAGTCAAAATGTTGTAAAAGTTTATATTAAAACTTTGAGGAAAGATATTTCATTAGTAAATTAGGAGAATCTTTTGTTGGGCTAATATTGGCTAAACATCTCAGCAGTGTGAGACCAAAATACCTATGGTATTCTGGTAGAATTGGCAACTTAAGAGTTTTTTTTTTAATAAAGTACATTTCATTACATCATAACCCATTTTTAACTTCTCGCCTATGAACTATCAAGAAGCAGTAGCATTCATATCCCCTCTTTGAGTGTGTGTGTTTTGTTAGAAGCTTTGGAATCATCTTCTAAATTACTGTGTGTGATAGCAAATGCAGTATTAAACTTCCCAATCATACTTTAGTGTTGATCCTCAGTTGCAGTTGGCTTTCATGTGCTTCAAGTCAGTTAAATATCATTGTGTATTCTATTTTTGCCACAATAATGATTTTGGATATTAGGAGCTAAATCTCTTCTTACTGTTTTATAAAATGTGAAAATATATCAGAATACTACAATGTTAATCATCACAAAACAATTCCACATTTTTTACATTTCTTTGGTGAGATACATTTTATAAGAAGATTTACATTTTCTAGTGATTTTCCAAACCAGTAATAATTATAACAGTGATGAATACTTATTGGGTCCTTGTGTGCGTATGTTAGCTGCTCAGTCGTGTTCAGTTCTTTGCAAACTCATAGACTGTAGCCTGTTAAGCTCCTCTGTCCATGAAATTCTCCAGGCAAGACTACTGGAGTTCTTGAGGATCTTCCGATCCAGGGATCAAACCCATGTCTCCTTCATTGTCATGGGGTTAGAGTGGACTGCTGTACGCCTCAATTTTCTCATCTGAAGATGGGTAGTGACCACAGCTTGATGAGGGTAGAAGATGAAATATAATAGCATTTATCTACATCAATTGACCTGGTGAACTCTTAATACTCATTTCCTCTCAACTCTTCCCTCTTTTGGTGCAGCAATCAGAGTAACGATTACACAGAGATCTCCCAATTTTAAAACTACTTTTATGGTCCATCATATATGCCTTTCCTCCTTTATTCATTAAAGATCTATTTTGTAACAAATGAATTGATATGTTTTAAGGGTATATAGGAATGAATAAATGAATCAAGAAGAAATTATGTTCTTATAAGAATAAGTCAAAATGTTGTAAAAGTTTATATTAAAACTTTGAGGAAAGATATTTCATTAGTAAATTAGGAGAATCTTTTGTTGGGCTAATATTGGCTAAACATCTCAGCAGTGTGAGACCAAAATACCTATGGTATTCTGGTAGAATTGGCAACTTAAGAGTTTTTTAATAAAGTACATTTCATTACATCATAACCCATTTTTAACTTCTCGCCTATGAACTATCAAGAAGCAGTAGCATTCATATCCCCTCTTTGAGTGTGTGTGTTTTGTTAGAAGCTTTGGAATCATCTTCTAAATTACTGTGTGTGATAGCAAATGCAGTATTAAACTTCCCAATCATACTTTAGTGTTGATCCTCAGTTGCAGTTGGCTTTCATGTGCTTCAAGTCAGTTAAATATCATTGTGTATTCTATTTTTGCCACAATAATGATTTTGGATATTAGGAGCTAAATCTCTTCTTACTGTTTTATAAAATGTGAAAATATATCAGAATACTACAATGTTAATCATCACAAAACAATTCCACATTTTTTACATTTCTTTGGTGAGATACATTTTATAAGAAGATTTACATTTTCTAGTGATTTTCCAAACCAGTAATAATTATAACAGTGATGAATACTTATTGGGTCCTTGTGTGCGTATGTTAGCTGCTCAGTCGTGTTCAGTTCTTTGCAAACTCATAGACTGTAGCCTGTTAAGCTCCTCTGTCCATGAAATTCTCCAGGCAAGACTACTGGAGTTCTTGAGGGGATCTTCCCGATCCAGGGATCAAACCCATGTCTCCTTCATTGTAGGCAGATCCGTTACTGTCACGAGGGAACCCTTGGGGTCCTCATTGGGTGCCAGATATTGTTCTTTGTGCATATCAGTCCATTTTCTCTTCACTACAAACATTATGGGGCTACTCTGATGGTAAAGAATCCACCTGCAATGTGGGAGACCTGGGTTCGATCCCTGGGTTGGGGATCATAAGCATTATGAGGTGAGGGCTAATTCTTCCTCCCCTATTTGAGGATGAGAGGACTAGGGCACAGAGGGACCCAAGGTTACACAAGAATCAAGACATTGCCCTGTCTATCCCTCGATTTCTAGAGTCAGACTTCTTGGCTACTCAACTATGCTGCCTCAGTAACAGAGTTTACCGCGTCACCTTTATGCACTGCAAAACTCCAAGATGAGACTATAAATAGTTCCTCCATCACAGTATACTAAAGAGAACTGGAATGTAAACAAAAGTCATAAAACATTTAGTGTATACTCTTTCTGAAGAGACTACAGGCTTATTAATATAATGTATGCCTGTGTGCGAAGTTGCTTCTGTTCTGACTCTTTGAGAACCCAGGGACTGAAGCATGCCAGGTTTCTCCATCCATGGGAATCTCCAGGCAAGAATACTGGAGTAAGTTGCCATGCCCTCCTCCAGGGGATCTTCTCAACCCCAGGGATCGAACTCAAGTCTCTTATGTCTCCTAAATTGGCAGATGGGCTCGTTACAACTAACGCCACCAGGGAAGATCTATTAATACAATGACCAATCTTCAAATTCTCCTGAGGAATAGCTTTCAACTCTTTACCAGAGTATGAATGAAACATAGAGATGCAAATGGAAAATTTATGAAGATTGAGCTTCTTTTTCATATTTGTAATGTGGAACCCAGAGTGCACTAGCCCCTATGAAACTGGTTTTTAAAACAAGGTGAGATACATTTTATAAGAAGATTTACATTTTCTAGTGATTTTCCAAACCAGTAATAATTATAACAGTGATGAATACTTATTGGGTCCTTGTGTGCGTATGTTAGCTGCTCAGTCGTGTTCAGTTCTTTGCAAACTCATAGACTGTAGCCTGTTAAGCTCCTCTGTCCATGAAATTCTCCAGGCAAGACTACTGGAGTTCTTGAGGGGATCTTCCCGATCCAGGGATCAAACCCATGTCTCCTTCATTGTAGGCAGATCCGTTACTGTCACGAGGGAACCCTTGGGGTCCTCATTGGGTGCCAGATATTGTTCTTTGTGCATATCAGTCCATTTTCTCTTCACTACAAACATTATGGGGCTACTCTGATGGTAAAGAATCCACCTGCAATGTGGGAGACCTGGGTTCGATCCCTGGGTTGGGGATCATAAGCATTATGAGGTGAGGGCTAATTCTTCCTCCCCTATTTGAGGATGAGAGGACTAGGGCACAGAGGGACCCAAGGTTACACAAGAATCAAGACATTGCCCTGTCTATCCCTCGATTTCTAGAGTCAGACTTCTTGGCTACTCAACTATGCTGCCTCAGTAACAGAGTTTACGCGTCACCTTTATGCACTGCAAAACTCCAAGATGAGACTATAAATAGTTCCTCCATCACAGTATACTAAAGAGAACTGGAATGTAAACAAAAGTCATAAAACATTTAGTGTATACTCTTTCTGAAGAGACTACAGGCTTATTAATATAATGTATGCCTGTGTGCGAAGTTGCTTCTGTTCTGACTCTTTGAGAACCCAGGGACTGAAGCATGCCAGGTTTCTCCATCCATGGGAATCTCCAGGCAAGAATACTGGAGTAAGTTGCCATGCCCTCCTCCAGGGGATCTTCTCAACCCCAGGGATCGAACTCAAGTCTCTTATGTCTCCTAAATTGGCAGATGGGCTCGTTACAACTAACGCCACCAGGGAAGATCTATTAATACAATGACCAATCTTCAAATTCTCCTGAGGAATAGCTTTCAACTCTTTACCAGAGTATGAATGAAACATAGAGATGCAAATGGAAAATTTATGAAGATTGAGCTTCTTTTTCATATTTGTAATGTGGAACCCAGAGTGCACTAGCCCCTATGAAACTGGTTTTTAAAACAAGCAGGGGATATTTTTTCTTTTTGCTTTTCTTTCTCCTTTCTTCTGGGAAGACTCTCCCCACTTGCAAGAGTTTCTGACAGAGCTGTTCATTACGGACCCTAGTTCCTCTCTCATGTAGCACTTGGGAATCAATCTGAACATCCCAACTTCAGAACGAGCATCCAGAATAGACATGGAATCTCTGATCTTTCCGAATTGTCTGTCATGTTAAACTCTCTCCTGTCTCAGGATCTTTGCATTTCTGGGTCTGTCTATCTATGGTTTCCTTCCCCTTGCTATTCATAAAGCTTACCTCTACTCATCTTTTTCTGCCATTTAGATCTCATTTGAATTGTCTACACAGAGGGCACTGAGAGCATCATTAGGTCTAAATGAGCCCTACTCTTCCCATTCAGTGCTGATGACTTCAACTTATTTTATTTCCTTTACAGAACTTTCTACTATCTGGCATTGTGTGTCTCTTTTCACTAGAGTGTAAACATTTGAGTTTAAGAAGAGGACTTATTTGTCAATGAGTTCCTGGAGCAATAAAGAGTGGGCTGGCATATGTGAGCAGCTCAGTAAATATTTGTGACAAGGCTGAACGTAGGGCAGCAGATTTTTTTTTTCCTTATAATAGTCTGAGTTGGGTTTCTATCAAATATGACCGATAAATTCCTCGGTCTTTATTATAAGATATTAGAACACATTGTTGATGAATTTTCAGTTTTCATGTATTTACTTTTCAAAGTTGCATCATGTTTTCTTTTTCTTTCAGCTTTACTGAGATATAGTTGACTATGTAAGTTTAAAGTGTACAGCATACAACATATGACTTAATCAACATGAAATGATTACCACAGTAAGTTTTGTACACATCCAATCTCTTATAGATACAAAATTTAAAAAATAGAAAAAAAAATTTTCCTTGTAATTAGAACTCTTAGGATTTACTCCTTTGTGTGTGCTCAGTCACTTAGTTGTGGGCAATTCTGTGGACTGTATCCTGCCAGGTTCCTCTGTCCATGGGATTCTCCAGGCAAGAATACTGGAGTGGGCTGCCATTTTCTTCTCTAGAGGATCGTTTTACTTTCTTGATGACTTTCATATATAACATACAGAAGAAGTGGTGTCAGTTACATTACTCATATGGTATATTACATCCTTAATACTTATTTTATAACTGGAAGCTTGTACCTTTTGACCACTTTAAGTAATTTCTCCTACCCACCAGACCCCACTCCTGGTAACTACAAATTGAATCTCTTTTTCTATGAGTTTGTTTGTTGAAGTATAAATGAGCTACAACACTATGTTAGTTCCTGGTTGTCTAGTTACCATTTGTCAACATACAAAGATTCTACATTATCACTGACTATATTACACATGCTGTACATTTCATCCTCATGACTTGTCTATTTTGTAACATCTGTATTCAGATGATTAAAAAAAAAAACAACTTACTACCTTTATAATATGGACAGAAAAATACTATCAGTATTATTTCCATTTTCCAAGGCAATGTTATAGTCTAAAAATATGTTGAACCATCACTATTTTAAAAATTTAGCTAAAATATTTTTCTTAATCATAGATATTAACTCATAGATATTAACTCCAAGACAATACCTAGTACAATTCTAGACACTATAGAAATATAAAACAAATGAACATGACACATAGTAAAAATAAGCTGAGAGGCTAAGGTGAGTAGCAGTAGAATACATTAAAAATGTGCTGAGTTAGGGCTTCCCTGGTAGCTCAGTGGTAAAGAGTTCACCTGCCAATACAGGAGACGTGAGTTCTATCTTTGATCTGGGAAGATCCCACATGCTGCGGAGCAACTAAACCCGTGAGCCACAACTATTGAGCCTGTGCTCTAGAGCCTCAGAGCCGCAGCTATTGAGCCCATGTGCCACAACTACTGCAGGCCATGAGTCCTAGAGCCTGAGATCTACAACAAGAAAAGTCACCACAACAAGAAACCTGCTCACCTCAACTAGAGAGTAGCCCCCACTCCCTGCAACTAAAGCAGAACCTGAGGCAGCAGTGAAAACCTAGAATAGCCAAAAAAAAAAAAAGTTCTCCCCATTAAGAAAAAAATTTGCTGAGTTAGAAAAGGACATGATTGTATTAACTGGCCTTCTTGGAGATGACCTTCTGGAGGGTGAAGGACCAAATCTGGATCTGTGCATAAGTTTTTCATGGTGAACCAAAGCCCAGCTTCAAGAGCTAAAGCAAAGACAAGTGGGATTTACATGAGGGACAGCAAGGAATAGACTGCTGTCCAGTGAAGAATTCACTTGCAGAGTGGAGAAGAATAAGTTGATGAGGTTAGGTCAGAAATGAGAAATTAAAGTCATAAATTACAAGTATTTAGTTTTACCATCATTTACACTAGAAATTTTTGAAAAGAAATATAATCTCATGACAAGTACTTTAGGAAATCAATCTAGTATCCATGTACAAAATAACTATAGGAGGAGAGAGGTCAATGTACAGAATAACTGTAATGGGAAATGCTGACTCTTTAGAAACCCTGTTGCAGTTCATATGGATAGAGTGGTGGTGAAGACTCTATACAGAGGGAAGCAAAGAGATCTCACTTAAAGTGAATACACAATATAAAATAGAAGAGAAAGCAGAATTATGATTAATTCTGACTTCCTACTTTTGAAAGAATGGAAAGAATATGAGACCGATGATGGCATCAGTTGGATATAGACTTAATTTAGAGGTAATTGTAAATTTGGTTTTGACAATATGTAATGGTAACATAAGTAAATGGAAAGCTTCTATGGGCAGTTCTCAATCCAGGGGTTGAAATAAGAGGTCAAGGTAAGAGCAACAGATTGATATTCAGTAATCACTGGATTCATAAATACCCAGGCCTTCTTATTCATTAGGCACAGTGACTAGGCTCACAGTACTTTTAGGTACCCACAAATGCTTAATTTTCTTTTATCAGAAGATAAAAATTAAGCTTTTAAATCAAAACATGTTTTAATATATAGTATAAATTGTCTTTATATCAATGCAGTCACAAAATATAACTAAAGCTTTGGCTTCATGGAGGGGGTGGCCCATGAAGGAAAATGGGCCAAGGATCCATGCAAATAATGATGGTACCTTTTATTTTTAAAGATTTTTAAAAATTTGACCATTTTTAAAGTCATTGTTGAACTTATTACAATATTCTGTTTTATGTTCTGTTTTTTTTTTTTTTTTTGGCCAATAGGTGTATGGAATCTTAGCTCCACAACCAAGGACTGACCCACTCCCCCTGCATTTGGAAGATGAAATCTTAATCATTGGAGCACTACAGAAGTTCCAACGGTATTTTTTAGATTTAGCCATAATTGTGAAAAGAGATTATTAGAAAGTGAGCAGAAGGTAAAGACTGAATCTTAGAAGTTTAGTTGCTAAATTGTTTCCTACTCCTGCAACCCCATGGACTCTAGCCATCCAGGCTCCTCTGTCCATGGGATTCTCTAGGCAAGAATACTGGAGTGGGTTGCCATTTCCTTCTCCATTTAAGAATAGTAAAGGCCTTTTCTTGGTGTATCTGATTAACCTATGATTCTTTAGGTTGCCATACTGAGCTCACAGATGGGAATCTAAAGGTATCATGTGTTACTTAAGGTGACATAAGAATGTAAAAACTATTCCCAAGGCTCGAGGTTCCAACCTTATTCATGACTTAAGAAGAAAAAGAAAGAACAAATATTATGTGTCATTCATATTTTCTAGGTATTTTCCCCATTTTTCTATCTTGGATTCCTTGTATGTCCAACATCAAAGAACTGCTTTCCATTTCATTCCTGAGGAGAGGCTGAATTTAAAATTTATCTAAAATTAGATGAATCACAAGCTATTCCTACTTTTTTCTATTCATTTCTAAAACTGTGCTCTTTTTGTTCCTGGACAAACTTTTCTAAAGAAACAAGTGCATCTCGGGCTTCCCTGGTGGTCCAGTGGGTAAGGACACCACCTTGCAGTGCAAGGGGCGGCGGTTCGATCCCTGGCCTGGGAAGATCCCACATGCCGCGGAGCGGCTGGACCGATGTGTCCAATTACCGTGCCTGGGCTCTGGAGCGCATGTGCCCAGAGCCGGTGCTCTGCGACAACAGACGCCACCGCGATGGGAGGCCCACACGGGCCAAAGAACAAAGATGGATGAAAATGGACAAATGAAAGACCAATGGAAGTGGCCTGCCCGCCTCCCTCCCCACCCCACCCCCACCAAAATAAGTAAATAAATAAATCTTTAAAAAAATAAAAAAGAAATGAGTGCATCTCTTTCATAATGCAGATAACAAAGTTGATCATGTATTTGAGTGGGTTGACAGCTTCGCTTAGCAAATTCACCCTAAATTCTGAGAATAAACCTTCCCAACAGTTGGCCGACAAAGGTTGAGATGACAACAGAAACAATTTCAAGCCGTAACAAAAACAGATTTAAGCTAGCACACACCACAGTAGAAGGCTTTTCTTTTTAAATGATATAAAAGGGAAAGCAATCAAAGGAGAAGGAGACAACATGCCCATTAGGTACGGCACATAGTCTGGGCCTATTGCAGTAAGTTATTTACAAAATCAAGTTATAGTGCATCTTTTGTCCTTACCAGCAGGTGCAGCTATTAAGCAGGAAACATTCAAATACACTATGGCCTTGAGGGGAAAAATAAATAGACGGTTTCCTTTCCCTTCCATTACAAATGCCCGACACTGGCATGATAATTTAATAATTCGATTTCATTTGCCAGGAAAAATTAGCTATTTACTTGGAGCCTTGAAATCGCTGAACTCTGAATGCTGTGTGATTCAAATCTTACCTTGCCTATTTACTTACAGGAAACGGCCTTTTTTTGTCCTCTACTCTCTTTATATCATTAGTTTACCTTCAAGGTATTTGGAGGAAGCTAAAGGAGAGTATATGTTTAAAGAAGTGCTACCAGCTATACATCTCTTTTCTAATAAGGTGAGCCATCCAGACATAGGCTAAAAGCAGCCTTGTTTTATTGAAAACTGACCAGAGTTCACCTCTTGATGTTGTAACACACATGAGTGAGTACTGGACAATGGCCTTGATGTGTCCAGATGGATAATAAAGCAGTGAGTGTGGCAAGTGTACTGTGTGCATTCTGTGGTGAGTTTGCAGAGTGTGGAAAGGTACAAGGATCCGGGAAAGCATTAAGTTTAAGGAGCAGAGAAGCAAGTGAGATGTGGTCATGAAAGTCACAGGATGCAAATCATCAATAAGCAACATGTTACAGGCAGAAAGATACAAGGAGGAGTCATCAGTAGTATCCATTGCTGAGAAATCCCCCCACACTGAATCTGGCAATTAGAACAGTTTCAGAGAAATCTGTCTGATAAGAGGCCAGGTCTCAGTGGGCTGAGTGAATATAAAAGGCAAGGCAAATTTAAAACTTCCTTTGAGTATCTTGGGTATAAATAAAAGAAACCAGTTAGAACAGTGTTTGAGAGAATGGGTTTTAGAGGCAGAAACAGGAAATAGTGTTTAAAAGTATGATACCAATTAATGATATCAGAAGAAAAGAAATACTTTTCCAGGAGATCTAGAAGTGATGGAAAAAGTTGACTTCCAAAGCTTAGATCACTGTATTGATTTTGATGGGGAAGCTTGCTCTCTTTGAGACAGCAGAAAAGAGATACAGATGTGTGTTCCTCGTGCTCAGTAGTATCCGACTCTTTCGACCCTGTGGACTGTAACCTGTCAGCTCCTCTGCCCATGGAATTTTCTAGGTAAGAGTACTGGAGTGGGTTGCCATTTCCTACTCCAGAGGGTCTTCCTCACCCATGGATTGAACCTGCATCTCCTGTGTCTCCTGTACTGCAGATGGATTCTTAACCTGCTGAGCCATCAGGGAGCCCCAAGATTTGAGTAGACATAGGTAACTGATCTTCTGCTTAGAGAGAATGGCAGAGATTTATCTCATGCTCTCCATTATTTTTTTTTTCCCTGAAATAAACAAGATAATTTGTTGAGGGAAAGAGGAGCATGGATATGGTAGGTACCCTGATGATAAATTTTTCAAACATACGCTGATTATTGATAGGCAGCTGGGAACTATAATTCAGTAAGGGTATTACCCACAGTCCTTGTGTGCCCAAGGGACGAAAGTAGATAATAAAAGCATCCAGGACTGATTTGGAAAGACTAAATGATAGAAGAAGAAATAGGTGATGAAATGACGACTCCTCATGAGAATATGGGTGAAGTGGTTAAAGGGGTACAGGTTGTGTGGATTCTAAGTGTGTCTTATTGACCTTTACAATTCCGAAGTTTATATAGAAGTTTACACAGTACATGGTAAGCACAAAATAAATGATAGTCGAATTGAGAATATCATCAAGTAGCTAACAGAAACTAGAAGTATCTGTCTTGATGACATTAAAATTAGTAATAGGCTTCCCTGGTGGTCCAGTGGCTAGAGTCCGCCTTGCAGTGCAAGGAGCGCCAGTTTGATCCCTGACCCGGGAAGATCCCACATGCCGTGGAGCGGCTGGAACAGTTTGTCCAATTACGAGCCCATCCTCTTGGCGCATGCGCCCAGAGCAGTGCTCTGCAATGAGAGAGGCCACTGCAACAGGTGGCTCACACATGCCAAAGAATAAAAAGAAGGATGAAAATAAATATAAATAAAAGAGGTACGATGGAGAAAAGAAAGAAAAAATAAAATTAGTAATAATATACTAATAATCTTACTACCAGTTATAATAATAACAATAGCAAACATTTGACTGCTTATATGTCTAAACACTGTTCTAAGCAATTGACATATATATGTATATATATACGTATACCCTCATTTCTCACACAGTATATGGCATGGGTGTTATTGTTACCACAATTCTACAAGTAAGGTTAAGAGAAATCAAATAATTTGCAAAAGTCACAGAGATTATAAATGGAGAAAGGAAGATCTGATTCAGGTATTCTGAATCGTAAGTTCATGATCTATGGAGGAGTGAGAAAACCAGAAGATTGGAATGCATGGTTGGAGAAGATGAAATAGAGGTTTAGGATTGATTTTGTAAAATAGTGCCACAATGAACATTGAGGGGTACATGCATATTTTAGAATTATGGTTTTCTCTGGATATACACTCAAGAGTGGAATTGATAATATTTCAAACATACGCTGATTATTGATAGGCAGCTGGGAACTATAATTCAGTAAGGGTATTACCCACAGTCCTTGTGTGCCCAAGGGACGAAAGTAGATAATAAAAGCATCCAGGACTGATTTGGAAAGACTAAATGATAGAAGAAGAAATAGGTGATGAAATGACGACTCCTCATGAGAATATGGGTGAAGTGGTTAAAGGGGTACAGGTTGTGTGGATTCTAAGTGTGTCTTATTGACCTTTACAATTCCGAAGTTTATATAGAAGTTTACACAGTACATGGTAAGCACAAAATAAATGATAGTTGAATTGAGAATATCATCAAGTAGCTAACAGAAACTAGAAGTATCTGTCTTGATGACATTAAAATTAGTAATAGGCTTCCCTGGTGGTCCAGTGGCTAGAGTCCGCCTTGCAGTGCAAGGAGCGCCAGTTTGATCCCTGACCCGGGAAGATCCCACATGCCGTGGAGCGGCTGGAACAGTTTGTCCAATTACGAGCCCATACTCTTGAGCGCATGCGCCCAGAGCAGTGCTCTGCAATGAGAGAGGCCACTGCAACAGGTGGCTCACACATGCCAAAGAATAAAAAGAAGGATGAAAATAAATATAAATAAAAGAGGTACGATGGAGAAAAGAAAGAAAAAATAAAATTAGTAATAATATACTAATAATCTTACTACCAGTTATAATAATAACAATAGCAAACATTTGACTGCTTATATGTCTAAACACTGTTCTAAGCAATTGACATATATATGTATATATATACGTATACCCTCATTTCTCACACAGTATATGGCATGGGTGTTATTGTTACCACAATTCTACAAGTAAGGTTAAGAGAAATCAAATAATTTGCAAAAGTCACAGAGATTATAAATGGAGAAAGGAAGATCTGATTCAGGTATTCTGAATCGTAAGTTCATGATCTATGGAGGAGTGAGAAAACCAGAAGATTGGAATGCATGGTTGGAGAAGATGAAATAGAGGTTTAGGATTGATTTTGTAAAATAGTGCCACAATGAACATTGAGGGGTACATGCATATTTTAGAATTATGGTTTTCTCTGGATATACACTCAAGAGTGGAATTGCTGGGTCATATGACAAAAATAACTGGATTTCAAAGGGTAAAACTGGGGTGGGAGAGATAGATTAAGAGTCTGTGGTTATCATATACACACAACTAAATATATTTCAAATAGATAACCAACAAGGGCTTACTGTATGACACAGGGAATTCTGCTCGATATTCTGTAATAATATAAATGGGAAAAGAATTTGAACAAGAATAGATACATGTGTATATATAACTAAATTACTTTGCTGTACACCTGAAACTAGCACAGCATTGTAAAACAACTACACGCCAATATAAAATAAACTTTTAAAAAAGATCGAAGACAACTACAAAAAGAGAAAGAGATAGATTGGTTTTATAGCTGAGATCTTCCTCCTCTGCCCTTCTCTGACTCAGTGTTTCCAACACCATGTCTGGTCCACACAGAAATTTGATAAAATACTGAGTGATCAGGATAAGAGCATTTTAACTAGAAATGCAGTAAGTTGTGCATGTTCCTCTACTAAATCATTTAGAATAGAGACAGGAAGGGCTTTGAAATCTTATTAACATATAGGGTGTTTCTGGTAACAATGATAAATGATAACCAACAATAATCAAGTGGCAATGACAGCCTTGGTATATGGTCCTTATTTCTTATACATTAAGGTATTCTTTCAACAAAATATACTATTTTTACTATCAAATGTCATCTCTAAAAGTTATACAATTTAAAAATTTTTCAAACAGTACTACTCAATTAGAAAAATGTGAATCTCATTTTTGAATGCATATATACTCCTTACTACTTTCCCATGAATTTTTTTAAAAAAATTAAATAATATTATAGTATCATGGATTAACAAAAGTTGTGTTAGTTTCAAGTGTACAGCAAAGTGATTCCATTATACATGTATCTATTCATTTTCAGATTCTTTTCCAATTTAGCTCATTACATAGTAGTGAGCAGAGTTTCCTGTGTGATCCACTAGGTCCTTGTTGGTTTATCTATTTAAATACAGCAGTGGGTAAGCCTCAGTCTCAGACTCCCAATCTATCCCTCTCTGCAACCATAAATTCATTCTCTAAGTCTGTTAAGTATGTTTCTGCTTTGTAAATAAGTTCATTTGTATCAGTTTTTTGTTTAGATTGTGCATATAAGCAAGATCATAAGATATCTGTCTTCCTCTGACTTAATATGATAGTTTCCAGATCCATCCATGGTCCTTTAAATGGCATTATTTCAATCATTAAGGTATTTTCATTCAGGGTGGGTCTGGACAAGATTCTCTGACTTTATAAACACTTATTTGCAAGTCAAGGACTTCCAAATTTCTTGTAGAGATAACTAGAACTAGCAAACTACTTTATCTCACTTGGCTTATTATAAAGTAGAATTTTATTTAAGACATAAATTTCTGGGGACTTCCCTAGTGGTCCAGCAGTTAAGAATCTGCTTGCCAGTGCAAAGGACATGGGTTTGACCCAAGGTCCAGGAATTAAGATCTCACGTGCCCTGGGACTGTAAGTCCATCCACCACAGTTACTAAACCTGAGTGCTGCAACTAGAGACTAGCTGGTATATAGCAACGAAGAACCCACGCACCTCATCAAAGACCCAGCACAGCCAAAAATAATGAATAAACAAACAATTTAAAAGACTAATACAAAAAAAGAGCATAAATTTCTGTTGAAACACATGCTCTATTTCAGCAGACACACATATTCTGCTTCAATATTATTGAACAAAAAAGTGAACAAAACAGTGTGAAAAGAAACCATATCAGAGCAATGGGCAAAGTGTTACTTTATTTGTAAATCACAGCCTTTTCTCTACTTTTAACAGCTTTAGGAATCAAACCGAGCATTTGAAGTTTTAGGCTACCTATGAAATTGAAGAACAGAAAGCATCTACATCAAAGCTATACTTACAATGTCATATTTATCATGTTGCCTATAAATATCCTTGATATTTTCAGCAAACCTACTGTTACTTTAATCAACTACAGGTCCTTAAGACCTTATGCATTTTACCTTTTTTTTCTTCTACACAAATTGTTTTCAGTTTTAGTAAGCCATTAACTCAAACTGAAACCTGAAAATTTAAGTTTGGGGGAATTAAATTGCAAAAGATTTCATCAGAAATATCTTAACAGGTAAGCAATCAACCTTCCATCATAACACTGTATACTAATTTAACTTTTCCACAATATTTTCATCGTATCTTCAAAACTTAGAAAAACAAAACTGCTTAAAAAATTCAACAAATATGTATGAATGGTACATCTGAGGTGAAAATCATAAATGTAATAGATATTTTCTTTGAATATTAGCTTTCACAGAACAGTAAATAATTTAAATATCAAAGATTTCTAGTCTGATATAAAGTTCTATGGGAGTGTTTCTGCATGTTATATATGGAAAATTTACTGACAAAAACCAAAATGAAGCAAATAAACAAGACCGTACATGCAAACATGATTTAGGCAGCACAGTATCTAAGAAATCCTTAATACTAAGAAATAATCTACATATTTTATTTCTAACCATAAAATAATTATAACTTGATATTATAATACTGTATTTGATTATGTTCTCTAAAGAAGAGAGGGGAAAGAATTACAGATATTGGGACAGCCTTGAAAATAAGAATCCATATATATGTTTAAAGTCTAAAAAATTCAAATGAGATTTATCTGCTTCTCTTTAGTATTCAGTACTTCATTTCTGCTAAGTGCTCATGGGAACCCATTTCTGGAAAGTTTCCAAATCATTTTTTAAAATTAAATTTTAAAGGTTTTTTAAATATAAAAATAATACAGGCTTATTTTAGAAATATTATATTTTTTGTCGTGTAGTTGTTCTTGTTTTTATTTTAGGTCTCTGTTTTCTGGAACAAGTGCTATCTATGCAGGAAGAGATTGTAATGCAGGAGAAAGAAAAACATTAGGTGCCTTTAGAGGCCTAAATAGTCGGGAATGAAAAAGAAGAAGGAGCACCTTTATTTGAATAGACTTGGTTTATTTTAACTTTAGCAACATATATATTTGTTTAGCAATGTTAGGGTAATAGACTCTGCTCCAAATAGTCACTCAGAGACCTGGGTGACAGAGGCTCCATCTCCTAAACACTGCCAACCCCCAAGCTGGTAAGCAACCTGCATCACAGTTGCCCCTTACATCTCTGGAAGTAGACACCTGGTCTTCCCCAGTGACAAGGGGGCTGAGAAACATGGGGGAGAAAATAGAATATTTGGTGGACGTCACAATCTCTGGCCTTCCATGGTGGCTCAGTGGTAAAGAATCCCCCTGAAATGCAGGAGAAAAAGGTTCAATCCCTAGGTTGGGAAGATTCCTTGGAGGAGGGTATGGCTATCGACTTCAGTATTCTTGCCTGGGAAATCCCAGAGACAGAGGAGTCTGGCGGGCTGCAGTCCATAGGGTCAGAAAGAGTATTCAGATATGACCTCAAGTGACTGAGCATGCACACACAGCACAATCTTTAACAAAAATGGAGAATCAAAATGGAGAGAGTGTATGTTTGTACATATGTATAAGAATTCAATTTAAGTTCTGATTCAGAAGATCTTTCTAATTGCTCTGAATTCTCAACCGCTTTTTTTGAATTCTGATCACATTTATCTTAATACAATTTTTAAAATTATGTACATAGTTATACATTGTCTTGACCTTTTACTTAACTTTTTCATTGGTTTTCTTCCACAAATTTACATGCCCAGAAGAGTGTTGGGCAGCACTTATTCCATGAGTATTGATCTATGACTTAAGAGTTGTCCATAAGAGGAGGTGGGGCTTCTGAGGTGGCTCAGTGGTAAATAATCTACCAGCTATTTGAGGAGGCACCGGAGACAAGGGCTGGGTCCTTGGATCAGGCAGATCCCCTGGAAAAGGGAATAGCGACCCACTCCAGTATTCTTGTCTGAAGAATTTCATGGATAGAGGAGGCTGGCAAGCTACAGTTCATGCAGTTGCAAAGAGTCAGACACAACTGAGCGACTGAGCATGCATGCACAAGAAAAGCTGAGAATTACTGAAATATGAGCTGTGTTTCATATATTAATGGTACATCTATAAAAAAATGGTATATTCTTGCCTCTACTTTTCTGGAACCACATCACTCATCTGTTTATATTCAGTGGCTTCCCCATTCCTAAAGGATAAAAACCAAGCACCTGAATATTACAAAATCCCCAACGTCTGGCCTTTCTTGCCAAGTCCTGTCTCATCTATATTCACTCCCCTAACAGACATTTTACACACTCAAAGCACTTTTAGTTTCCTCAAACACCACATGCTTTTTAAAAAACATGTTTTTGCTTAAACAGTCTTTCCATGGATTGTCTTTCTAAATGCCAATCTTTTTCTAGAACAGACCAACATGATGCCATGGTAAAATCCTAGTTACTGTGGAAGACTCAGCTCAGGTGCTAACATTTCCTGGCCTGGATCACTTGGTATAATTTCCTGCTTTACTGATTCGACTAATATACCCTGCACATATCTCCATTCTAAGACTACTAGGTCATAACAAACTCTTATAGTATAGTCCTGTCTTCCAGGTGGTGAACTTTCCTAGGCCAGGGACAAGCTTTAACTTATCTTTGAGTCCTAGCACCTATTATAGTAAATAATTTATGTTATATATATATATATATTTATTTAAATTATAGGATAATTACTTTACAATATTGTGATGGATTTTGCCATATATCCACATGAATTGGCATTAGGTATGCATGTGTCCCCTCCCTCTTCATCCCACCCCTCCACATTGCTACAGAGTATTAGCTTTGGATTCCTTGTGTCATACATTGAACTCCCACTGGCTCTCTGGTTTACCTATGGTAATGTATATGTTTCAACGGCACTCTCTCGTATCATCCCATCCTCTCCTTCCTCCACTGTGTCCAGAACAGTTAGGACATGGAAGCAACCTAGATATCCATCGACAGATGAATGGATAAGGAAGTTGTGGTACATATATACAATGGAATATTACTAAGCTATAAAAAGGCACCCATTTGAGTCAGTTCTTACTAGGTGGATGCACCTAGAGCCTATTATACAGAGTGAAGTAACTGAGAAAGAGAAAGACAAATAGATATCATATATTAATATCTATATATGGAATCTAGAAAGATAGTACTGATGATCCTACTTGCAGGGCAACAAAGGAGACACAGACATAATTTATGTTTTTGAAGAATGAAAAACTGGAACCAGTATGTGGAATGCCTTGAAAGTCTTTTCCTTTTCTTCCCATAGTCCCCAAAGAGACACATTTCAAGCCCTTGTTTCTGTCTTGTTTGAAATGGCCAATGATAAGAAAAAATTTTTAAAAAATTATTTTGTTTTCACCTTGGTAACAACTTTTCCTAAAGCACTTTTAGTTTCCTCAAACACCACATGCTTTTAAAAACATGTTTTTGCTTAAACAGTCTTTCCATGGATTGTCTTTCTAAATGCCAATCTTTTTCTAGAACAGACCAACATGATGCCATGGTAAAATCCTAGTTACTGTGGAAGACTCAGCTCAGGTGCTAACATTTCCTGGCCTGGATCACTTGGTATAATTTCCTGCTTTACTGATTCGACTAATATACCCTGCACATATCTCCATTCTAAGACTACTAGGTCATAACAAACTCTTATAGTATAGTCCTGTCTTCCAGGTGGTGAACTTTCCTAGGCCAGGGACAAGCTTTAACTTATCTTTGAGTCCTAGCACCTATTATAGTAAATAATTTATGTTATATATATATATATATTTATTTAAATTATAGGATAATTACTTTACAATATTGTGATGGATTTTGCCATATATCCACATGAATTGGCATTAGGTATGCATGTGTCCCCTCCCTCTTCATCCCACCCCTCCACATTGCTACAGAGTATTAGCTTTGGATTCCTTGTGTCATACATTGAACTCCCACTGGCTCTCTGGTTTACCTATGGTAATGTATATGTTTCAACGGCACTCTCTCGTATCATCCCATCCTCTCCTTCCTCCACTGTGTCCAGAACAGTTAGGACATGGAAGCAACCTAGATATCCATCGACAGATGAATGGATAAGGAAGTTGTGGTACATATATACAATGGAATATTACTAAGCTATAAAAAGGCACCCATTTGAGTCAGTTCTTACTAGGTGGATGCACCTAGAGCCTATTATACAGAGTGAAGTAACTGAGAAAGAGAAAGACAAATAGATATCATATATTAATATCTATATATGGAATCTAGAAAGATAGTACTGATGATCCTACTTGCAGGGCAACAAAGGAGACACAGACATAATTTATGTTTTTGAAGAATGAAAAACTGGAACCAGTATGTGGAATGCCTTGAAAGTCTTTTCCTTTTTCTTCCCCATAGTCCCCAAAGAGACACATTTCAAGCCCTTGTTTCTGTCTTGTTTGTTTCTTATTAATTCCACATGGGCTCTTCTAAAGTTGGAAGTTACAGACAACATTAATTCAGAATTATTTTGTAAGTAGGAGGAAATTTTGTACCATGTTTCAAGGGTGGCTTCCTGCACCTTGGTACAAGTGGTCAGTTAGCTTTAAAGTGAACCTCAGGTAGGCACATTATGCTTCTTCTCACCCTAGGAGGCCTTTCAAACTATTATGCCTTTCCAAGAGGCGGAAGTGCAGATTGTATGAAAATGAATTATTAATGTCTGATTTTCACGGCAATAGAATAACTTTACCCAAAGAGTAGCATTTATTCCATGCTTTCAGACATTCTTAATGTAAAATCCTGACCCTTTGGTAAGGTGTTTTTTTGAATCATAGATTTGCTGACTTTAATAATAAACACACTGTCATTACTTTTAATCAGCACAGAAGTTCCATTTGGCAAGTTTATGGTTAGATTAGAATCAAAGCTACATGTGAACAGTGATAAATATATATACAAATATACAAATAAGATGAAATGTTTCCTATGTAGCAAAAGCAGTTTCAAGATAAATTCAAATACAGGGAGACTTATACACTGAGAGACTGTGCCAAGCTCTGTGTCTTCTTCAATCTTACTTTGATATTCTCAAACCACTCATGAAAACAATTATACTATTTGCTGCCTATTTTGCATAGCACACAGGTAATTTATCACAGATCTAGTTGAAAAATCTCTTTACCAGTGATCTGGCATCTAAAAACTTGAACCGTTACAAATTTTAAACATTACATGGCTTTTAAATTGTTAACTAACATTTGTAAATGAAGTTCAGGACTGTCAGTTATACAGTCATCTTTAAAAGATACTCAATTTTCATTGGTTTGCTATGCTAATTGCTATTTATTGAAATGACGAGAAGCTTTTGGTCTTTGCCAGCCATCCTGGTCACTTACATGAACTCAAGGCAGGCTAGGTACAGGTTCTAAATATCCAGTGATCAACTGAGCATTCGTGCAGGGATGACTTTTTTCATAATTTTAGTCACTGGACATTTAGGACAATTTGCTTATTTTCTGAATTGGTAAATGCACAGCGATAAGGGCTCCAGTCTAATTTTTCTGTGTGGCTGAGTTTCATGGTAATTCACCAAACTGCCTTTTTGAAGGTCATGTATCAAGCCAGAAGAGAAGGAAGACAATGATGTTTCAAGCTTATCAGTTAATCAAAAACCAAATATGGTGCCTCATTCTAACAAAGGTTATTGCAATTCAGAAGAAGATATGAATCATGGCCTTTAAAAAATATATAATCTCTACCAGAAGGGATTTCCTAAGTCGGCTCTAAAAGGAAAGCCATCTATGTAACACCTTCTGATGGAAGGAGAGGAGCTTATTAGCTGCAGCAGCACCAGAGACACTCAATGTAATAGAGACTATGAGTCCCATGGAGCCTCACAGGAGTTCCTCTAAGGTCCAGTGCATTGGAAGATTCTTTCTTGTTGCTACTTCCCAGACTTAAATGAACTGCATGGTCTCTAGGGAAGGCCTTAGGGTCCCACCAATCAATTGTCTTTACTCATGGTTTATCAGATTTAATCCTCCTCTCCTAAAGTTTTCCTGATGACTCAGATGGTAAAGAATCTGCCTCCAAGGCAGGAGATCCAGTTTCAATCCCTGGGTCTGGAAGATCCCCTGGAGGAATAAAAGATAACCTGCTCCAGTATTCTTCCTGGAGAATCCCATGAACAGAGGAACCTGGTGGGCCATAGTCCTAGGGTTTCAAAGAGTCAGATACAACTGAGTGACTTTCACTTCACTTCCTCCTGAAGTATGCAATAAGTTTAGACAAGGACTCTCGTCCTAAACAGTAAAAAGCTGTTTACCAATCTAAATCAAGATACACTGTTTCCACAATGAAGAAGTAAGCATTTTGAGAAAGTACATAAATTATAAATCATGACATGCATGCTAAGTTACTTCAGTCGTGTCCGACTCTGGGCAACCCCATGGACCGTAGCTTGCCAGGCTCCTCTGTCCATGGAATTCTCCAGGCAAGAATACTGGAGTTGGTTGCCATTTCCTTCTCCAGGGGATCTTCCTAACCCATGGATCAAATCCAGGTCTCCTGGACTGTAGGCAGAGTCTTTAAAATCTGAACCCTGAGGGATGCATGAAAAGCCCTTCAAGATCTGGTCCTTTTACTCTTAACTCTTACTGGCTCTTAGCAAAGTAGCTAAGAAATGGGTTGTCATTTCTTCCTCTAGGTATCTTTCTGACTCAGGCATCGAACCCTCATCTCTTCCATCTCATGCATGGGAAAGTCAGTTCTTTACCACTAGCACCACCTGGAAAACCCATAAATCATAACTTTTAACTACAAATGGTTACTTTCTATCTAGTTAGAGACATAGGACATAAAGAAAAAGAAACATGAATGTCACCTGAAAGAGTAAGAGACCTGATTGGTCTTCATTCTTCTCTTCCTATATTAACATGAGCTAACTTATTAAAATTAGCCACATCTCTGCTGACATTTTCACATTCAAACCTCTATTTCACGCTTTCTGTATGGCAGGCCGGGTAGTGGATGATTTTATGTATAAAATTTCAAACAGAATGGGGTGGGAATAATTATTTCCTTACAGATGAGATAAAGACAGCTCACTATATGGAGATAACGGAGCCAACAGCCAGCTAGCTCACTACTATGTCCAGCTTCTAGCACAGGTCTACGGGGAGGTCTGAAGAGAAGGGACACAGTGCAGGTGTGCGACACTCAGGGAAGGGATGACACCAGTGACAAGAGGCGGGCATTAGAGGTGACAGAAATGAGAAAATACTCAGGGAAGATGCCAAGCAGGAGAAGCTGGGGATGAAGGCAGATGGCAGCATGTAAGTCTGTCTCAGTCATATACACTTACTACTTGTGAGAATCTTCAGAATCCACCCCCCCGGCCCCCAACCCCCGCTACTTCCTACGTGGCTCTGTCCTTCCAAGTACTAGTGACCATATGCAGCAGCACAGAACAGAGTGAACGAAGGAGCTGGAATCACACAGAGCTTGATGCCCAGTGGCTCAGCTGCTAAAGAACCCGCTGTCAATGCAGGAGACATAAGAGACATGGGCTTGATCCGTGTCCATGGGTTTGATCCGTGGGTTGAGAACATCCCCTGGAGAAGGAAATGGCAACCCACTCTGATATTCTTGCCTGGAAATTTCCATGCGTAGGGGAGCCTGGAGGACTACAGGCTGTGGGGTCACAAAAAAATCAGATGCCTCTGAGCATGCACACACAGGAGAAGACAGAGCTTGACACAAATTCTTGTTCCCTCAGTTATCACATATATGTCATTAATCAAGCTGATAATTTCACTAAGTTCTAGTTGTTTATTTTGCAAAAATTTTATGACATATAACTTTCTGTGATTTATTTAAAACAGAAAGCACGTAGCAGTGTCTGTTACCTAGTACACAGTCAGTAAATAATAGTTTCCTTTCTTCAACCATCAGCACAATGCCTGTCCTCAGTATTTAAGCATTCTGATTTCTGCACCCAGTAAATATTTGTTGAATGAATAAACTAATGTATGAATGAATCACTGTCTCTTCCTATCCACATGGCGATAAATCTTCAAGTAAGAATCCTATTTTGTAACCCCTTAAATCCTCGTCCTTTCCCATTTTCATGGCCTTAAATCAGGTCACCATCACTGCTTGCCAGAATCATTGTAATTTGTTACCAGAACCAGGATTCTCTTATGAATAGTTGTGGTTTGGGGGCATCTCCAGGTAACTTAAAATAAGAAAAAAAGACCGGTCTGACATGGATTAACTTGATAGACTTTAGTATCTTCTTGCAGCTAAGACGACACATGTGAGACAGGTAATCTGATGCATCAGGCATACCTCAAAGGAGTTAGCTTTTTTCAAAAACTAAGTGAGCCAAAAGAAACTAGCAGTTTCAAAAATTGTGACATAAAGCACCGTGTCCTGGAAACATATGGCTTTTATAGAACTAGAATCATCTCCTGTTGTGAACTTTTGGGATCTTGAGACTCTCTGTCACTAGACTTTCCTAGACATATTGGCATTTGTGCATCTTTCAGTGTCCAGCAGCAAACAAATACTTAGAAAAACACGGATTTTGTGTGTCATCCTGGACACAGCTGAAAAGTATTCTAGGACCAAGTGAAGAAGGTTAACTACACCAAGGCTGGGCTTCCCTGGTGGCTCAGTGGTAAACAACCAACCTGCCAGTGCAGGAGACTCAAATTTGATCCCTGGGTCAAGAAGATCCCCTAGAGAAGGAAATGACAACTTGCTTCAGTATTCTTGCCTGGTAAATCCCATGGACAGAAGCATGCACACACAGGAGAAGACAGAGCTTGACACAAATTCTTGTTCCCTCAGTTATCACATATATGTCATTAATCAAGCTGATAATTTCACTAAGTTCTAGTTGTTTATTTTGCAAAAATTTTATGACATATAACTTTCTGTGATTTATTTAAAACAGAAAGCACGTAGCAGTGTCTGTTACCTAGTACACAGTCAGTAAATAATAGTTTCCTTTCTTCAACCATCAGCACAATGCCTGTCCTCAGTATTTAAGCATTCTGATTTCTGCACCCAGTAAATATTTGTTGAATGAATAAACTAATGTATGAATGAATCACTGTCTCTTCCTATCCACATGGCGATAAATCTTCAAGTAAGAATCCTATTTTGTAACCCCTTAAATCCTCGTCCTTTCCCATTTTCATGGCCTTAAATCAGGTCACCATCACTGCTTGCCAGAATCATTGTAATTTGTTACCAGAACCAGGATTCTCTTATGAATAGTTGTGGTTTGGGGGCATCTCCAGGTAACTTAAAATAAGAAAAAAAGACCGGTCTGACATGGATTAACTTGATAGACTTTAGTATCTTCTTGCAGCTAAGACGACACATGTGAGACAGGTAATCTGATGCATCAGGCATACCTCAAAGGAGTTAGCTTTTTTCAAAAACTAAGTGAGCCAAAAGAAACTAGCAGTTTCAAAAATTGTGACATAAAGCATCGTGTCCTGGAAACATATGGCTTTTATAGAACTAGAATCATCTCCTGTTGTGAACTTTTGGGATCTTGAGACTCTCTGTCACTAGACTTTCCTAGACATATTGGCATTTGTGCATCTTTCAGTGTCCAGCAGCAAACAAATACTTAGAAAAACACGGATTTTGTGTGTCATCCTGGACACAGCTGAAAAGTATTCTAGGACCAAGTGAAGAAGGTTAACTACACCAAGGCTGGGCTTCCCTGGTGGCTCAGTGGTAAACAACCAACCTGCCAGTGCAGGAGACTCAAATTTGATCCCTGGGTCAAGAAGATCCCCTAGAGAAGGAAATGACAACTTGCTTCAGTATTCTTGCCTGGTAAATCCCATGGACAGAAGAGCCTGATGGACTGTAGGTCATGGCGTCACAAAGAGCTGGACATAACTGAGTGACTCAACCACAAAGACAATGATTACAACACAGGGAAGCCATGCTCAGCAGAATGAAAACGTGAGTGGAAGGCCATTACAATCTTATAGGAGAGGGGACTCCAGACACTGTGGTTTAGGGAAAGGTCCAAACAGTCCTCTAATTCTTCCTCAAATTATTCTAAATTATTTGATTCCAGCTGGTCTTTGGGCATCCAGTCCTGTTTCTCTCCATTTCCTTCATCATACTTCCACTAGGTAGCCTTTCAAAATTTTGCAATTTTAGAAGTATTTCAATGATTCCTCACTACTTTAGGATAAACACCTCCATTGACATAAAAGCTCTTCCAAGTGCTAAGTGTTAGTTGCTCGGTCATGTCCAAGTCTTGTGATTCCACAGACTGCAGCCCACCAGGCTCCTCTGTCCGTGAAATTCTACAAGCAAGAATACTGGGTGGGTTGTCATTTCCTTCTCCAGGGGATCTTCCTAACCCAAGGATCAAACTCGGGTCTCCTGGACTGTAGGCAGAGTCTTTAAAATCTGAACCCTGAGGGATGCACGAAAAGCCCTTCAAGATCTGGCCCTTTTACTCCTCTTGCTGGCTCTTAGCAAATTAACTCTAATACTTGCTTGAGTGGACTTATTCACCACGTCCCTTAATGTTCCACGGTGCCTGGTACATATTTTACACTCACTGACCGCCTGTTGGATGAACCACACCTACTGAGATATCCTACTCCTGCTCCCATCAGTGCTTGCCTGTCCTGAGTATCGCTAATTATCATCAATTAGAGATAGTGTACCTTTTACCCAGCAATCAACCCAAAGACTATGAAGAATGATCTACAGCATAGACTGTCTAGTCAAAGATTGAACTGTTGACTCTATGTTTGATAATCACATTTGGACCAAGTGAAGAAGGTTAACTACACCAAGGCTGGGCTTCCCTGGTGGCTCAGTGGTAAACAACCAACCTGCCAGTGCAGGAGACTCAAATTTGATCCCTGGGTCAAGAAGATCCCCTAGAGAAGGAAATGACAACTTGCTTCAGTATTCTTGCCTGGTAAATCCCATGGACAGAAGAGCCTGATGGACTGTAGGTCATGGCGTCACAAAGAGCTGGACATAACTGAGTGACTCAACCACAAAGACAATGATTACAACACAGGGAAGCCATGCTCAGCAGAATGAAAACGTGAGTGGAAGGCCATTACAATCTTATAGGAGAGGGGACTCCAGACACTGTGGTTTAGGGAAAGGTCCAAACAGTCCTCTAATTCTTCCTCAAATTATTCTAAATTATTTGATTCCAGCTGGTCTTTGGGCATCCAGTCCTGTTTCTCTCCATTTCCTTCATCATACTTCCACTAGGTAGCCTTTCAAAATTTTGCAATTTTAGAAGTATTTCAATGATTCCTCACTACTTTAGGATAAACACCTCCATTGACATAAAAGCTCTTCCAAGTGCTAAGTGTTAGTTGCTCGGTCATGTCCAAGTCTTGTGATTCCACAGACTGCAGCCCACCAGGCTCCTCTGTCCGTGAAATTCTACAAGCAAGAATACTGGGTGGGTTGTCATTTCCTTCTCCAGGGGATCTTCCTAACCCAAGGATCAAACTCGGGTCTCCTGGACTGTAGGCAGAGTCTTTAAAATCTGAACCCTGAGGGATGCACGAAAAGCCCTTCAAGATCTGGCCCTTTTACTCCTCTTGCTGGCTCTTAGCAAATTAACTCTAATACTTGCTTGAGTGGACTTATTCACCACGTCCCTTAATGTTCCACGGTGCCTGGTACATATTTTACACTCACTGACCGCCTGTTGGATGAACCACACCTACTGAGATATCCTACTCCTGCTCCCATCAGTGCTTGCCTGTCCTGAGTATCGCTAATTATCATCAATTAGAGATAGTGTACCTTTTACCCAGCAATCAACCCAAAGACTATGAAGAATGATCTACAGCATAGACTGTCTAGTCAAAGATTGAACTGTTGACTCTATGTTTGATAATCACATTTGGACCACCTATTATCTCCTGTTTTGTTTTTTTGTTTCTCTTTGCTCAAAACTAGTTTTGTAAACATCTACTCAAAATAATTGCTGATAAAGGAAACTGCATTTAGGTTTCCGTATCCATGGGTTCTGTATTGGCAGATTCAACCAACTTCTGGTCAAAAAAAAAAAAAAAGATTCCAGAAAGTTCCAAAACACAAAACTTGAATTTTCCACATGCTAACAACTAATTACAAAGCATTACATTGCATTTATAACTACTTACATAGAATTATAAGTAATCTATAGATGATTTAAAAGATACAGGAGGATGTGCATAGGTTATATGCAAATACTACCCCGTTTTATATAAGGGACTTGAGCATCAGTTGAATTTGGTATCTCTAAGGTCCTAGAATCAATCCTTCATGGATACTGAGGGACTACTGTACTAAGAAATAAATCATTTCTCTTAACATTTGAAATGATTTTAGCAAACAGTTAATAGCTGCACACAGCCAGCTTAGTTATAAAGAAAATTGCAATGTTTCTTCACTCTGTAGGTACTTAGAAAATGTCAAACAACTTGAAAGAGTATTGGAAAAGTTTCTCCTCCCTGTTCTTAAAGATAAATTTAAGACGTTTTATTTTCCAGGTAGTTGAACTTCTTTTATTAATGCAAATACCTGTTCCTTTAATTAAATAAGCAAAAGTTAAAGTACATATCCCATTGTTTTTTATTTAAAATTAATTGAAAAAATTTTTATATACCTTCAAGTCCGCCCTGGGGTGCTGGCTCTTAGCAAATTAACTCTAATACTTGCTTGAGTGGACTTATTCACCACGTCCCTTAATGTTCCACGGTGCCTGGTACATATTTTACACTCACTGACCGCCTGTTGGATGAACCACACCTACTGAGATATCCTACTCCTGCTCCCATCAGTGCTTGCCTGTCCTGAGTATCGCTAATTATCATCAATTAGAGATAGTGTACCTTTTACCCAGCAATCAACCCAAAGACTATGAAGAATGATCTACAGCATAGACTGTCTAGTCAAAGATTGAACTGTTGACTCTATGTTTGATAATCACATTTGGACCACCTATTATCTCCTGTTTTGTTTTTTTGTTTCTCTTTGCTCAAAACTAGTTTTGTAAACATCTACTCAAAATAATTGCTGATAAAGGAAACTGCATTTAGGTTTCCGTATCCATGGGTTCTGTATTGGCAGATTCAACCAACTTCTGGTCAAAAAAAAACAGATCTCCAGAAAGTTCCAAAACACAAAACTTGAATTTTCCACATGCTAACAACTAATTACAAAGCATTACATTGCATTTATAACTACTTACATAGAATTATAAGTAATCTATAGATGATTTAAAAGATACAGGAGGATGTGCATAGGTTATATGCAAATACTACCCCGTTTTATATAAGGGACTTGAGCATCAGTTGAATTTGGTATCTCTAAGGTCCTAGAATCAATCCTTCATGGATACTGAGGGACTACTGTACTAAGAAATAAATCATTTCTCTTAACATTTGAAATGATTTTAGCAAACAGTTAATAGCTGCACACAGCCAGCTTAGTTATAAAGAAAATTGCAATGTTTCTTCACTCTGTAGGTACTTAGAAAATGTCAAACAACTTGAAAGAGTATTGGAAAAAGTTTCTCCTCCCCTGTTCTTAAAGATAAATTTAAGACGTTTTATTTTCCAGGTAGTTGAACTTCTTTTTATTAATGCAAATACCTGTTCCTTTAATTAAATAAGCAAAAGTTAAAGTACATATCCCATTGTTTATTAAAATTAATGACTTCCCCATTTCCTTAACCTATTTTAGGATGTACATTCTCAGAAACTATTTATAACATTTATAGTATATCTCAAGCCAGTAAATATCAGATTGCAGAGCTCCACTGGTTATGTGTTGAGTATTGGTGAAATGCATGGATTTATTTATGCCCTGTTAAATCTCAATTGCTTATTAGGACAGTTAAAACTAATAATGACAACTAAGTACTAATGTAATGATAGTCATTACAAAAGAAAATTGATAACACAAAATAAGTCATTGATTGTACAATAAAGTGTCACTGTGATTAATGAAATTCTCTGTTTACTATTTCCCTAGTTGTATTTATCATGTTTATATTCACATTAAATACAATACATATAATTTCTCCTCTGTACTTGAGCAAGTATGGGAGAGGAGAAGGAAAAAAAAAAGGATTATCACTATCTATCTCATTTCCTATCTGATCCCTATCTAATTTTCCCAAAGTGCATATTTTATGAAATGATTTTACTTGTGAAAATTAAGTTAAAAGAACTATAACAGATATTCAGGCATGTAACAAATCTTGGACTCAGAAGTAAATCTTAGTTGTTAAACTTGAATCTATATGAGGCAAACATTTACTGCTTGATTCAAAGTACAGACTTTCCTTTATCTCTTTATCTGACATAGTGGGTTAGAAAATAGGGAAAGCTGGGCTTCCCTGGTGGTCCAGTGGGTAAAGAGTCTGCCTCGCAGTGCAAGCGGCACCGATTCGATTCCTGGCACTGGAGGATCCCATGTGCCACGGAGCGGCTGGACCAGTGTGTCCAATTACAAGCCAGAGCTCCGGAGCGCCTGCGCCCGGAGCCAGTGCTCTGCAATGAGAGAGGCCACTGCCACGGGAGGCCCACATAGGCCGGGAAGTTAAGATGGATGAAAATAAATTGGTGAAGGACCAATAAAAGAGGCCAAAATAATAAAAAAGAAACAGAAGAGAAAATAAGGAAAGCTAATCAGGTATGAGTGGCATCTAATTATGGAACTATAATGATGGTGATAATAACAATATTGCTCAATGTTTATCAAATACTTACCAACTATCAAGCCCTTTCCTAGACACTTTACAGTCATTACTTCATTCAACCCTGACAGCTCCTCGAGAGGCATGGTCTTTTAATACACCCATGTCAGCAATAGGGACATGAGGTTTAAGTAACTCTTCTGGAATGTCCAGCTGATAAGTGGTAGACATTTGATTCTAAATAATGAGTATTTATGCCCTGTTAAATCTCAATTGCTTATTAGGACAGTTAAAACTAATAATGACAACTAAGTACTAATGTAATGATAGTCATTACAAGAAAATTGATAACACAAAATAAGTCATTGATTGTACAATAAAGTGTCACTGTGATTAATGAAATTCTCTGTTTACTATTTCCCTAGTTGTATTTATCATGTTTATATTCACATTAAATACAATACATATAATTTCTCCTCTGTACTTGAGCAAGTATGGGAGAGGAGAAGGAAAAAAAAAAGGATTATCACTATCTATCTCATTTCCTATCTGATCCCTATCTAATTTTCCCAAAGTGCATATTTTATGAAATGATTTTACTTGTGAAAATTAAGTTAAAAGAACTATAACAGATATTCAGGCATGTAACAAATCTTGGACTCAGAAGTAAATCTTAGTTGTTAAACTTGAATCTATATGAGGCAAACATTTACTGCTTGATTCAAAGTACAGACTTTCCTTTATCTCTTTATCTGACATAGTGGGTTAGAAAATAGGGAAAGCTGGGCTTCCCTGGTGGTCCAGTGGGTAAAGAGTCTGCCTCGCAGTGCAAGCGGCACCGATTCGATTCCTGGCACTGGAGGATCCCATGTGCCACGGAGCGGCTGGACCAGTGTGTCCAATTACAAGCCAGAGCTCCGGAGCGCCTGCGCCCGGAGCCAGTGCTCTGCAATGAGAGAGGCCACTGCCACGGGAGGCCCACATAGGCCGGGAAGTTAAGATGGATGAAAATAAATTGGTGAAGGACCAATAAAAGAGGCCAAAATAATAAAAAAAAGAGACAGAGAGAGAAAATAAGGAAAGCTAATCAGGTATGAGTGGCATCTAATTATGGAACTATAATGATGGTGATAATAACAATATTGCTCAATGTTTATCAAATACTTACCAACTATCAAGCCCTTTCCTAGACACTTTACAGTCATTACTTCATTCAACCCTGACAGC
>JAIOJX010000004.1:271411159-271516159 GCA_022376925.1 Tragulus kanchil | reverse complement strand
TCGTCTCTTTGTGACTCCGGATTGCAGCATGCCAGGCTTTCCTGTCTTTCACTATTGCCTAGAGTTTGCTCAAATTCATATCCACTGAGTCAGTTGGCATCAAACCATCGCATCTTCTGTCACCCAGTTCTCCTCCAGCCCTCAATCTTTCCCAGCATCAGGGTTTTTTCCAATGAGCTGGCTCTTTGTATCAGGTGGCCAAAGTATTTGAGCTTTAGCTTTAGCATTAGTCCTTACAGTGAATATTCAGGGTTGATTCCCTTTCGGATTGATGTGTTTGATCTCCTTGCTGTCCAAGGGACTCTCAAGAGTCTTCTCCAGCACCACAATTCTAAACCATCAACTCTTTGGTGTATTGTGTTAGAGTGTTAGAAACAGGGCCAGCTTTATTCATAGATGGTATAGATGAAACGTGATTCACAGGAGACCAGGAAAGTCCTCTCCTAAAACGTTTCGGTGACTGTGTCCCAACAATCAGAAAACAAGTTAGAAAGTATTAACAATCTTGAGCATACACTAGGAGCTGTCATTCTTTTGATAGAGACCATTTAGTTTGGTAGCTGAAAATAATGGCCTCAAAGAATAAGTTCAGTTGAATGAACTCTAGAGATGTGGTTTTTTCTGTTGTTTTTTCTTTGGTGTTAAACAGACTGAAACTTTATTCAAGATTTTGTAATAGAGATGTGTCTTTTGACAGAAGTGCTGTAAAAAATACTTAACAAGGTACCCAGTGCAGAATTAAAAAGTCTCTTTCTTGATTTCTTCTATTCAAACACAAGAACTATCTGCTTGCAATGTAGGGATTTCACTTTTCCTTTTTCTATGACCCCTCTATGACACTGAGTAATAGACAGAAGTACTGGAGATACAGTTAAGGGAGTAAATCTGGCCTTTAAAACGTTTAGCATTCAGATAAAACTCAAGGAATACAATATGCTAGATAAAATTAATCTTAATGTGTCCCAAATAGTTTGTTTGCTTGTCTTCCTTTAGGGCAGAAGAGAGTGGCTGGGTAAATAGTTCAATGAAACATGGCTACCCACTATGCCCTCTCCAACTCCCTGCCCTTTATTATTCCCTAGTTCTGTTCTATTTTCCAGAGAGCAAGTACCGGATTGCAGCATGCCAGGCTTTCCTGTCTTTCACTATTGCCTAGAGTTTGCTCAAATTCATATCCACTGAGTCAGTTGGCATCAAACCATCGCATCTTCTGTCACCCAGTTCTCCTCCAGCCCTCAATCTTTCCCAGCATCGGGGTTTTTTCCAATGAGCTGGCTCTTTGTATCAGGTGGCCAAAGTATTTGAGCTTTAGCTTTAGCATTAGTCCTTACAGTGAATATTCAGGGTTGATTCCCTTTCGGATTGATGTGTTTGATCTCCTTGCTGTCCAAGGGACTCTCAAGAGTCTTCTCCAGCACCACAATTCTAAACCATCAACTCTTTGGTGTATTGTGTTAGAGTGTTAGAAACAGGGCCAGCTTTATTCATAGATGGTATAGATGAAACGTGATTCACAGGAGACCAGGAAAGTCCTCTCCTAAAACGTTTCGGTGACTGTGTCCCAACAATCAGAAAACAAGTTAGAAAGTATTAACAATCTTGAGCATACACTAGGAGCTGTCATTCTTTTGATAGAGACCATTTAGTTTGGTAGCTGAAAATAATGGCCTCAAAGAATAAGTTCAGTTGAATGAACTCTAGAGATGTGGTTTTTTCTGTTGTTTTTTCTTTGGTGTTAAACAGACTGAAACTTTATTCAAGATTTTGTAATAGAGATGTGTCTTTTGACAGAAGTGCTGTAAAAAATACTTAACAAGGTACCCAGTGCAGAATTAAAAAGTCTCTTTCTTGATTTCTTCTATTCAAACACAAGAACTATCTGCTTGCAATGTAGGGATTTCACTTTTCCTTTTTCTATGACCCCTCTATGACACTGAGTAATAGACAGAAGTACTGGAGATACAGTTAAGGGAGTAAATCTGGCCTTTAAAACGTTTAGCATTCAGATAAAACTCAAGGAATACAATATGCTAGATAAAATTAATCTTAATGTGTCCCAAATAGTTTGTTTGCTTGTCTTCCTTTAGGGCAGAAGAGAGTGGCTGGGTAAATAGTTCAATGAAACATGGCTACCCACTATGCCCTCTCCAACTCCCTGCCCTTTATTATTCCCTAGTTCTGTTCTATTTTCCAGAGAGCAAGTAACTAGTGCAATCCAATCCCCTGATACATCTAAAAAATCTGCCTGCCCCAGGTTCCCCATCGTCTAGCCAGTGTTATGTGTGGTATGCCTCGTTTCCAGTAACCCAGTTAAATTAAAGGTTTGTTAAAGGCTAGGCAATCTACATAATCACTTTGTTCACTTATGTTTTGGGGTTATTTCTTTTCTCATCCCTTAAGAATGACCTTAGACTTAAAACATACACACCTACACACATAAACTACTTCATATTTTCTTTTACTATTGTTTCCTCAAATATTAAAACTGTTCATCACTCGTCATTAGACTCAGTAATTACTTATAAATTAAGTACTCTTTATACTTAAATGTGGATACAAACATCTGCTTCATTTGACTGTTCAGGTAGAAGTCTTGAACATGAAAATAAGTTTATCTTCCGTATGTGTTAAAATAATACAGAATGCACATTGCTGATCCTGTGTATTATGACCACAGATAGAAAACATTAAACATTTCTAAATGTATCTTGACAAGTATATTTATGAATTGATATACTGAATCGTAGTTTGTTTTATATTTTTAAGCAAACAAGAATCTATTTAATATCTACTTATGTAGACACTGTATTGGGTATTAGGTGGGATATGAAAGAATTCAAGGAAATAGACACTGATCACAAAGTTCTCAGAGTGAAAACTAAATATAAAACATATTTAGAGAAACTAGAGAAAACATTTAAATTGGCAATCATTTCACAATTACACACCATCCTTTGATTACAAAATTGGTAAAGCAATGACAATTAATGGAATATGGAAGGGAGTGATATTTAAGCAATGAGATTTCTTAGAAGAAGCAAGATTGACACAGAGCATGTAAAATAGATGAATGAAAAACAAATAGTGCTCATTGGCGACCTTGTCTTTACAGCAGTGATAATTCACTGATTATTCACGGTAGTTCTACATCTAATTTGGGAGAAATGGGATATACATATTAACCAGACTGACAGCTATACAGGGATATTTTCGAATAGTTGTTTTCACAGTTACTGAATCTTTACTCTGGGCTAGGCACTGTGTTAAATGCTTATACACTTCATTATCTAATCCTTAGGTAAATCTAAAAGAAGGTACTACTATCCTTGGTAGGTAGATTAGGAACAGAAGCTTAAAGAGGTTGCCCAAGGACACACTGCTGTAGGGTGGCCCTTTGCTGAGCTGGTATTGATTCAAGGTCATGACTGCCTTGCTCTAAAGCTCCTCTTTCCCCTCTACTGGGTTCCTAGGTCTTCACAGTAGGTACTAGCCTCTAACTCAAACATACCTTCAATGTGCAAGTAGCAGTTTTTAATTGCTTTGCAGTCTTTCCTCATATATTGATCAGTCTGGCAAGCATTAACTGAATAATTACTGTGTGCTAAATGTGGTGAAAAAAGCTGGTAAAGATAATAAACATTGAGGTTTCCAAGGACCCACATTCTAGGAAGACCAGAACTCAACAGTTGCTGTAAATATATGAGATGTTAATATACAAACCATGCATTTCCCGGAATTAGAAGGATACGAATTCAGAGAAGGTTTCATAGAAAAGGTGATATTTGACTTGAATTTTAATGGCTGACCTTCTTAGTTTGCCAGTTGCTCAAGTTTGACCAGGCTCTGGACCAAGCACAGTGGTTTCTGAGAACTTCTGGTTGTGCAATCTGACCAGAGTTAGGAATTCTTACAGAGACATGACCAGAATATAAGGTGAGAAAATGAGTGGGTGTGAAATTAGAAAAGATGATCTTGAATGCCACAGTACAGATTTGATGTACAACTATAAAGCGGCGGAGGGATGGAGCCGTGAAAAGTTTTCATGTGAAGTCTCATGATCAGACTTTTATTTGAGGGGAGAAGAATAGAGAGAAACAAAAAAGGAAACTAGAAGGGTAAAATAGAGAGTCTGAAATAGAAAGCAGTGCACAAAGTATTTAGAAGATACACTTAATAGAATGTGCTGGCTGATGGACTGGGGAGAAACTGAGAACAATTTCAAGCTTCCTACTATTGAAGATTGTCAGGATGGTAGAGGGAGGCAAGAGACACATGAGCGGAAGTTATTCAGTGGGGCTAGGATTTTATTTTTGAGTATTTAAAAGTGAAAATCCAATGAGGCATTCAAGTATAAAAGAATCTGTTGGTTTCTGAATGGGATAAAGAGAGCAATATTATAAGGGATCAAAACTATTGTTATCATTGTATTGCATACTGTAGACAATATGGCTTAATATAAGAGCCAAAAGAAACTGCTAT
Source organism: Tragulus kanchil (assembly GCA_022376925.1). Lineage (NCBI taxonomy): Eukaryota > Metazoa > Chordata > Mammalia > Artiodactyla > Tragulidae > Tragulus > Tragulus kanchil. The sequence continues at coordinate 271,511,680 of JAIOJX010000004.1, read as the reverse complement.
TGAACCTATGATTAGGGAGATGTATATAACAGTCAAGACAGCTTTGTCAGCATGCGTTCATGTGGGAAGTCTGTTTAGAAATGACTAACAGCTTGGATAACTGGAAGTTGAAGACAAAAGAGCAGGTTATCAGTTGCTTTGCAGTCTTTCCTCATATATTGATCAGTCTGGCAAGCATTAACTGAATAATTACTGTGTGCTAAATGTGGTGAAAAAAGCTGGTAAAGATAATAAACATTGAGGTTTCCAAGGACCCACATTCTAGGAAGACCAGAACTCAACAGTTGCTGTAAATATATGAGATGTTAATATACAAACCATGCATTTCCCGGAATTAGAAGGATACGAATTCAGAGAAGGTTTCATAGAAAAGGTGATATTTGACTTGAATTTTAATGGCTGACCTTCTTAGTTTGCCAGTTGCTCAAGTTTGACCAGGCTCTGGACCAAGCACAGTGGTTTCTGAGAACTTCTGGTTGTGCAATCTGACCAGAGTTAGGAATTCTTACAGAGACATGACCAGAATATAAGGTGAGAAAATGAGTGGGTGTGAAATTAGAAAAGATGATCTTGAATGCCACAGTACAGATTTGATGTACAACTATAAAGCGGCGGAGGGATGGAGCCGTGAAAAGTTTTCATGTGAAGTCTCATGATCAGACTTTTATTTGAGGGGAGAAGAATAGAGAGAAACAAAAAAGGAAACTAGAAGGGTAAAATAGAGAGTCTGAAATAGAAAGCAGTGCACAAAGTATTTAGAAGATACACTTAATAGAATGTGCTGGCTGATGGACTGGGGAGAAACTGAGAACAATTTCAAGCTTCCTACTATTGAAGATTGTCAGGATGGTAGAGGGAGGCAAGAGACACATGAGCGGAAGTTATTCAGTGGGGCTAGGATTTTATTTTTGAGTATTTAAAAGTGAAAATCCAATGAGGCATTCAAGTATAAAAGAATCTGTTGGTTTCTGAATGGGATAAAAGAGAGCAATATTATAAGGGATCAAAACTATTGTTATCATTGTATTGCATACTGTAGACAATATGGCTTAATATAAGAGCCAAAAGAAACTGCTATTGAACCTATGATTAGGGAGATGTATATAACAGTCAAGACAGCTTTGTCAGCATGCGTTCATGTGGGAAGTCTGTTTAGAAATGACTAACAGCTTGGATAACTGGAAGTTGAAGACAAAAGAGCAGGTTATCAGTTGCAGCAAGGTCTCCAAAGACGAGGAAGGTGATTTGTAAAGCACAAGTGGTGGGATTAGTCTTGTGGATTAAGTCAGTCAATCATTTAATAGACATTTATTAAAGCACCCATCTTGTGGCAACCACTAACCTAGATTCTCAGGATCCAGTTGGGAACCAGAGAGACATGGACTTTACCTTCATGGAGCAGCACACAATAGGATGCAGCCAAAACCACATGGTGTTGGGTGCTATGAAGAAAGAAACAAAAGGGCTACCACGGAAAATAATTAGATAGGGTATAGATGCAGAAGGCAGGTGACTGAGTCATCAGTGAAAAACATCACTTTGAGAAGATGGCTGAGATGTTATGAACAGAAAGAACAAGTAATGTAGGTGAAGAGCAAGGAAAACCATGCTGGAAGAAAAACTTTATGTCGAGAGTTTAGCTAAGCTGTTGGGTTTCTCAGATAGTGCAGTGCTAAAGAACCTGCCTATCAATGCAGGAGACACAAAGACACAAAAGACACAGGTTTGATTCCTGGGTAGGGAAGATCCCTGGGGAAGGTAATGGAAACTTACCCTACTCCAGTATTCTTGCCTGGAGAATCCCATGGGCAGAGAAGCCTGGCAGGCTACCATCCATAGGGCTGCAAATAGTTGAACATTGACTGAGGACACACTTCTTGAATTCCATGGTATTGTTACCTTGGCATCCATTTTTGTTGGTCAAGTGGCATTTGGAGACTTTAAACTGACCCCAGTCCCTTCATCCAAGCACACGTTTAAGCCTTCAGAGTTGGAAGAAAGTGAAAGCTCCTGATGTGACTTCATAGACCCTAGCAAAGCACAACCCCACGTCCTATTGCTCTCACTGTCTGTCCTCAGCCTTGACCTCCCAATGTGACCCCTTCAATATGCTATGTACCTCCTCCAGGACCTGTGAGTAGGAAACATCTCATTTCATTTTGTCTTGTGGTCTATTGTTGAACCAGATTCATCATCAGGCAGTTTGTGCTTCCCCTTAACAAATGTTAATTTAACCACACACACACAACCACATTCCTTAGCATTTGTGGTAGGAAAGACCCTGGTAAGTTTGAGGAACTAAAAAAGAGGTAAGTAGGGGTTCATTTACACCGGACTTTATAAGCCATCCTAATGAAGCTTGATTTTATCAACGGACACCCACTGAAAGAAAACATAATGATGTCTGTTTCAGGATCATTCTTGTCATATGGAGAAGGAAGCAGAAGGAATCACAGTAAAAACACAAAAATGAGTAGAACACCATTGCTCCTAGTGCAGTAAGAGATGGAGTGCCCTAAGTCTGACTGTCATGAAGACTGAAGAAATGAACGGGTTCAGCACATGTGGGGCTTACTGATGGACTCATAGAGTGAGGTAAGAAAGGAACTAAAGCTGATTCCTGGATTTGGTGACACTGAATGAGGTGATGAAGATAAGTGATCCAGAGGACACAACCGATAGAAATACAAGACTGAGAGTGTGAATAGTGAGTTTGGAGATGCAATGGGATTGATCAGTTTGTTAGTGGTTTTCAAATCCCAGCAATTGTGTAAGTAAGAGGTGGAACTGTGCTTTCTATAAAGAGAAAGAAAACGAATTAGCTTAATTATCCATATAGATGGGCTTCCCTGGTGGCTCAACAGTAAAAAAAATCTGCCTGTCAATGTAGGGGACCCAAGTTAAATCCCAGGGGGTGAGGACGATCCCCTGGAGAAGGAAATGGCTATCCACTCCACTATTCTGACTTAAAGAATTCCATGGATGGAGGAGCTTGGATGGCTACAGTCCATGGGGTTGCAAACAGTTGGACATGAATGAGCGACTAACACACGGACACACACACACACACACACACACAGATACAGATAAGTTTCCAGAAAAGGTAAGAAGTTGAAGGGGCTTTCAGTTAGTAAGATACACACACACACACACACACACACACACACACACAGATATATTCTGGTGAATAGAAACTAAGGGCTCTGTTTGGTGAGGAAGTTGGATATGGGGTCAAAGCCTGGTGAACAGTACTAAAATGCATAGATAAACATTTAAGAGAGAGATGATCATGAAAGTATAAAAGTATTTCAAGTCAGTGCATGGGCAGGCCCTGGATTTAGGGATTTATCACAGCATTATTCCATCTGATTAGATCTCCCCAGCATTACCCAAAGTAAATGATCAATCAGATTGATTGGTTTGGGGTTGGCAGGGAAGGGACATTTGTGGGAAAGTGAGGGAGGATGCTATTAAAAGAATTGTTGCAATCAGGGATTTTGAGCTGAGGAAGAAATGAATGAAACCAGAGGGAATAAATTACTGACAGAAAAGAGAAGTGTATAAGAAACCAGAGCTCTCAAAAATAGATTATGTTGGGATAAGAATATGGAACTTGGGGCTTACCTGGTGGTCCAGTGGTTAAAGAATCCACCTGGCAGTGCTAAGGGCACCAGTTCAATCCCTGGTCCGGGAAGATCCCACGTGCTGAGAAACGGCTGGACCAGTGTGTCCAATTATGAGCCAGCGCTCTGGTGCACGTGAGCCCAGAGCCAGTTCTCTGCAACACAGAGAGGCCACTGTGATAGGAGGCCCACACAGGCCAAAGAATATAGATGGATGAAAAATAAAAAACAATGACTTAAGAGGCAAAAAAAACATATGAAACTTGAACATTAAATGGAAGGGAGAAATATTGAGTTGAAGGATTAGGGAATTCTTAGAAGTAGCAAATGAGATATGGGGATTAGCTTAATAGGACTCTCAAGTTTCCACCTTGAATTATAGGTGGGACGTCCCTCAATCACCAACCTAGGGACACAGGGAAACTAGATGTTACCCCCAAGAAGGATGATTTGAACATGCAAGTTTGAGTTGCTTTGGGGTCATCTACATAGAGTGTTCCTTTAGACAGTTACAGCCTGAAAGAAGGGCTCAGATTATGATCTAGAATGGAGAAAGATGGATACTTAAGTGGTAGAATTTAGAGAAGTGAAATTGTCCTGGAGGACAGAACCCAAGAATTTGATTGACTCTGATTTTACACAAAGAATAACTTTCATCCTCAAGTCCCTCTCTTGTCTCATCTGTCACGTAAGAGTGATCGTCTGTGTTCATGATTCTCCAGACACTGGCAGTTTCTGTTACTTGCCTAGAGAAAGTATAAAAGTATTTCAAGTCAGTGCATGGGCAGGCCCTGGATTTAGGGATTTATCACAGCATTATTCCATCTGATTAGATCTCCCCAGCATTACCCAAAGTAAATGATCAATCAGATTGATTGGTTTGGGGTTGGCAGGGAAGGGACATTTGTGGGAAAGTGAGGGAGGATGCTATTAAAAGAATTGTTGCAATCAGGGATTTTGAGCTGAGGAAGAAATGAATGAAACCAGAGGGAATAAATTACTGACAGAAAAGAGAAGTGTATAAGAAACCAGAGCTCTCAAAAATAGATTATGTTGGGATAAGAATATGGAACTTGGGGCTTACCTGGTGGTCCAGTGGTTAAAGAATCCACCTGGCAGTGCTAAGGGCACCAGTTCAATCCCTGGTCCGGGAAGATCCCACGTGCTGAGAAACGGCTGGACCAGTGTGTCCAATTATGAGCCAGCGCTCTGGTGCACGTGAGCCCAGAGCCAGTTCTCTGCAACACAGAGAGGCCACTGTGATAGGAGGCCCACACAGGCCAAAGAATATAGATGGATGAAAAATAAAAAACAATGACTTAAGAGGCAAAAAAAACATATGAAACTTGAACATTAAATGGAAGGGAGAAATATTGAGTTGAAGGATTAGGGAATTCTTAGAAGTAGCAAATGAGATATGGGGATTAGCTTAATAGGACTCTCAAGTTTCCACCTTGAATTATAGGTGGGACGTCCCTCAATCACCAACCTAGGGACACAGGGAAACTAGATGTTACCCCCAAGAAGGATGATTTGAACATGCAAGTTTGAGTTGCTTTGGGGTCATCTACATAGAGTGTTCCTTTAGACAGTTACAGCCTGAAAGAAGGGCTCAGATTATGATCTAGAATGGAGAAAGATGGATACTTAAGTGGTAGAATTTAGAGAAGTGAAATTGTCCTGGAGGACAGAACCCAAGAATTTGATTGACTCTGATTTTACACAAAGAATAACTTTCATCCTCAAGTCCCTCTCTTGTCTCATCTGTCACGTAAGAGTGATCGTCTGTGTTCATGATTCTCCAGACACTGGCAGTTTCTGTTACTTGCCTAGAGAAAGTTCCAACTGCCAGAAATGGAAACCCAGGGATTTCCCCCGCATTGTGTTTTCACACAGGCTTGGACAGACACCCTTGGCCCCTAAGGGCTAACATCTGTCAATTAGACAAGACTCATTTTAACAGATGGCCAATTTGAACACTCTCACAAATGCCAGGTCAAAAGACTGAACCCAAAGACATGCAACTGACTCTCACAAACTGTAATTAACTGGTCTGACTTAAAGCTCCCATCAACATGACAAAGTATACTCAACTTTCATAATGCAGGTTACTTTACCCATTTCATTAGGTGGGTAAAGCTTTGCCATCCTAATGTCCCTGGCATTCATAAATGCAAACCCATGGTGGAAAGGGAAATTATGCCTGGAGTATGGCACCAAATCTGGACCAAGTGGATGCTGTTGGAGCAAAACAGCATTCCAAGCCTCCTTACTGCACAATTGTGGGTATCTGATCCCTAGAATAATACATGGAAGTCCCATCTATAACGGATTCAACACAGTGAATGATGTACAGTAGGTACCCAGCAAAGGCTGTCCTCCTTCTTTCTCCCTTCTCCCGATACCAGCTTTAAAACTCTTATGTATGTGCTTAGATGAAATCTGCTAACATCTTAGCTCTTTTCTTCACATTTAGAAGAAATATGTTCACTTTTCATAAATGTGTTATAGCATAGTTAGTATAGTAAGTTACTAATATCTGTTTTATAGTGAGGAATGAGCACATGCATGCCCACAAGCATAAATGCATAATTGTATGGGGCTTGTAGGAACTGAATATTTCTTGGTTATCACTATCAGATCTTAGATGGTGAAGTGCCATATATAAATCCTAGGCAAAATTTTATTGGGTATAGTGTTCACTTTCAATTTGATTTGTTTGTTGAATTGTTTTTTGAACTGTTGAGAACTAGAAGTCATTCAGAGACTTACACTTCAGTTTCCTCTCTATTCTTGTCTCATCTGACACGTAAGAGTGATCGTCTGTGTTCATGATTCTCCAGACACTGGCAGTTTCTGTTACTTGCCTAGAGAAAGTTCCAACTGCCAGAAATGGAAACCCAGGGATTTCCCCCGCATTGTGTTTTCACACAGGCTTGGACAGACACCCTTGGCCCCTAAGGGCTAACATCTGTCAATTAGACAAGACTCATTTTAACAGATGGCCAATTTGAACACTCTCACAAATGCCAGGTCAAAAGACTGAACCCAAAGACATGCAACTGACTCTCACAAACTGTAATTAACTGGTCTGACTTAAAGCTCCCATCAACATGACAAAGTATACTCAACTTTCATAATGCAGGTTACTTTACCCATTTCATTAGGTGGGTAAAGCTTTGCCATCCTAATGTCCCTGGCATTCATAAATGCAAACCCATGGTGGAAAGGGAAATTATGCCTGGAGTATGGCACCAAATCTGGACCAAGTGGATGCTGTTGGAGCAAAACAGCATTCCAAGCCTCCTTACTGCACAATTGTGGGTATCTGATCCCTAGAATAATACATGGAAGTCCCATCTATAACGGATTCAACACAGTGAATGATGTACAGTAGGTACCCAGCAAAGGCTGTCCTCCTTCTTTCTCCCTTCTCCCGATACCAGCTTTAAAACTCTTATGTATGTGCTTAGATGAAATCTGCTAACATCTTAGCTCTTTTCTTCACATTTAGAAGAAATATGTTCACTTTTCATAAATGTGTTATAGCATAGTTAGTATAGTAAGTTACTAATATCTGTTTTATAGTGAGGAATGAGCACATGCATGCCCACAAGCATAAATGCATAATTGTATGGGGCTTGTAGGAACTGAATATTTCTTGGTTATCACTATCAGATCTTAGATGGTGAAGTGCCATATATAAATCCTAGGCAAAATTTTTATTGGGTATAGTGTTCACTTTCAATTTGATTTGTTTGTTGAATTGTTTTTTGAACTGTTGAGAACTAGAAGTCATTCAGAGACTTACACTTCAGTTTCCTCTCTATTCTTGTTCATTCACATAGTATGATTTAGAATTATAAATCTTTATTTTTATGAAGTTATTTGGATTTCATGCATATAAGTTAAAATCTTTAAACTCAACCATTATGGATCCCCTTAATCTAACTGCAACCTAGTTTCTGATTTCATCTTCAAATACTCCCTTATCCATTACTCTATACATGGTTCAAGAAAATACCTAGATCCTTCTCTTATTTGTGCTTTGGAATTTTCATTTCCCATGACATGAAATTTTTTCCTCATTCTATTTATGTTTTCTAACTTTCTGATGATGTCTTCCCAACTGAAAACCACACATTATATTATCTGACTGTTTATTAATTTGCTGCATATGATTAGTTCATATTATTGAGATGGCTCTAAATTTCCTAAACTGAGAATTAGCCATAGTTTTGAATACTGATAACCTCTTCCTCAGATAACTGCTTGTGCATAGTATGTCTTTAATAAATACTGTGGATTGATTTTCTTTCAAGTGCTAAAATATAAAAAGTCTCAATGAATAAATGAATGATTGTAAGAATATTTAAAAATGATGGTGGCAGACGAAAAAATAAGACCAACGTGGAAAAATAATAAAGTATTGATAAAGGAATTAACAAATTTGCTGGATTAAAGCTACTTAGTTATTAATATTCCATATTACCAATGTCTTTATTATGTATCTCAAAAATCCAAAAAAAAATTAGACTCACTAATCAATTCATTTTTCCCAAGCTTGTAAAAACTAATGGATCTATATAAATTTCCTTTCTTAATGTTGCTTAATGTATGAACTACTCTGTACCTTGATTCTGACTATTCTTTGGCTGATAGGCAGAAAATAATCAAGATAAAGAAAAAAACATGTGATTTGAGATAATGACACTTGTATTATCTTTTTTTACTGTATTTATTAAAAGAAAAAATAAACTATACAAATTATCATGTTGATTAAAATATGATTCCTATAAAAAAAATTAAAAATAAAGATGGGAAACTGGGTTGAAAGCAAAATGATTGTGTATTTGTGTCTGTGTATACATTCATAGGTATGTACACGTACATCTATATCTATATCTATATAGGACTTCCCTGGTGGCTCAGTGGTAAAGAATTCACCTGCTAAGTGGGAGACAAGCGTGTGATCCCTGGGTTGGGAAGATTCCCTGGAGAAAGAAATGGCAACCCACCTCGGTATTCTTGCCTGGGAAATCCCAAGGACAGAGGAGCCTGGCAGGTTACAGCCCATGGGGTGGCAGAGAGTCAGACACAACTAAAGAGACTTAGCACACACACACGTCATCTAGGAGATCTATTTAGGTCTTCTGCCCATTTTTTGATTGGGCTGTCCACTTTCCTAATATTGAGCTATATGAGCTGCTACAGTCCACGGGGTCACAATGACTTTGACATGACTTAGCAACTAAGCAACACATATTTTCTCTTTTCCTTTTCCATCTCTTTTCTTTGCTGATTTCAATGAGCATTTATTATGCCAGTGCACTAGATTTGCATTGTTCCTGTCATCAAAGAGTTCAATTGTTGATGACTCTTATAGTTATGTCTTTAATAAATACTGTGGATTGATTTTCTTTCAAGTGCTAAAATATAAAAAGTCTCAATGAATAAATGAATGATTGTAAGAATATTTAAAAATGATGGTGGCAGACGAAAAAATAAGACCAACGTGGAAAAATAATAAAGTATTGATAAAGGAATTAACAAATTTGCTGGATTAAAGCTACTTAGTTATTAATATTCCATATTACCAATGTCTTTATTATGTATCTCAAAAATCCAAAAAAAAATTAGACTCACTAATCAATTCATTTTTCCCAAGCTTGTAAAAACTAATGGATCTATATAAATTTCCTTTCTTAATGTTGCTTAATGTATGAACTACTCTGTACCTTGATTCTGACTATTCTTTGGCTGATAGGCAGAAAATAATCAAGATAAAGAAAAAAACATGTGATTTGAGATAATGACACTTGTATTATCTTTTTTTACTGTATTTATTAAAAGAAAAAATAAACTATACAAATTATCATGTTGATTAAAATATGATTCCTATAAAAAAAATTAAAAATAAAGATGGGAAACTGGGTTGAAAGCAAAATGATTGTGTATTTGTGTCTGTGTATACATTCATAGGTATGTACACGTACATCTATATCTATATCTATATAGGACTTCCCTGGTGGCTCAGTGGTAAAGAATTCACCTGCTAAGTGGGAGACAAGCGTGTGATCCCTGGGTTGGGAAGATTCCCTGGAGAAAGAAATGGCAACCCACCTCGGTATTCTTGCCTGGGAAATCCCAAGGACAGAGGAGCCTGGCAGGTTACAGCCCATGGGGTGGCAGAGAGTCAGACACAACTAAAGAGACTTAGCACACACACACGTCATCTAGGAGATCTATTTAGGTCTTCTGCCCATTTTTTGATTGGGCTGTCCACTTTCCTAATATTGAGCTATATGAGCTGCTACAGTCCACGGGGTCACAATGACTTTGACATGACTTAGCAACTAAGCAACACATATTTTCTCTTTTCCTTTTCCATCTCTTTTCTTTGCTGATTTCAATGAGCATTTATTATGCCAGGCACTAGCTCTTATTCTGAGGATAAAAAGATGTAAGCCATTGTTCCTGTCATCAAAGAGTTCATAGTTCAAAGGATTCATATATTATTTCACATTCCTGATTTTCACTGTCTTGAGAGAAAGAAGCGAACATAAAATTTATTTAAGTGAAGTAAAGTAACTTAGACCATTTCACAACATAAAATAAAAACTTCTGTATCCTCTTTCCCTCAGTAATCTGAATGAGTCTCTCTCACCACCTTCAGTGCTCCGCTCAAAGGTTACTGTTCCATAAAGTACTTTGCAAGCTTTTGTAAATCACAACTCAATTGTTCTTGACATTTGTTTCACGTGTCCCTCTCCTGTGTCATGTCTCCCCTTGGCATTTGTCAGCTTAAAAAATAATCCTATGATTTATTTTTTCATTCATCTTTTAAAATATCTGTGTTACTCCTTTAAAATGTAAGTTACATGAGTTCAAGAGTTTTGGCTTATTTTGTTCACCCATGGATTTCCAGTGCCCAGAATTCTTGTCACATACCATGCACTCCATCAATATTTATCAAATGAATGAACAAATTAATAACTATTAAAATAGTAGAAAACAGAATCTCTTTTGCTTTTGGAGGACTGAATAAAGAGAATCAGAATCAGTTATAATTCAGGCATTATTCTAAACCTTTCAAGAGCACCTCTGTGTTCCAGTTACCCATTGGTACTTACTTTTAGCTAAACCTTAGTAAAGTACCTTCTATCCAAAGAAAAAATAAAATATTTACTGTCGATAAATAGAGGGCAGTTACTCAGCTACAGTTCAAATTCTATATGGACCAGCCCCTCAAGTCAATTCTTCATGTTCTAGAGAATAGCTGATTGAGAAAATTAATAATTCTCAAAAAAGTTGATATTTAAAAAAAATTATTGAGGTATAGTTGATGTAGACTTAGCACACACACGTCATCTAGGAGATCTATTTAGGTCTTCTGCCCATTTTTTGATTGGGCTGTCCACTTTCCTAATATTGAGCTATATGAGCTGCTACAGTCCACGGGGTCACAATGACTTTGACATGACTTAGCAACTAAGCAACACATATTTTCTCTTTTCCTTTTCCATCTCTTTTCTTTGCTGATTTCAATGAGCATTTATTATGCCAGGCACTAGCTCTTATTCTGAGGATAAAAAGATGTAAGCCATTGTTCCTGTCATCAAAGAGTTCATAGTTCAAAGGATTCATATATTATTTCACATTCCTGATTTTCACTGTCTTGAGAGAAAGAAGCGAACATAAAATTTATTTAAGTGAAGTAAAGTAACTTAGACCATTTCACAACATAAAATAAAAACTTCTGTATCCTCTTTCCCTCAGTAATCTGAATGAGTCTCTCTCACCACCTTCAGTGCTCCGCTCAAAGGTTACTGTTCCATAAAGTACTTTGCAAGCTTTTGTAAATCACAACTCAATTGTTCTTGACATTTGTTTCACGTGTCCCTCTCCTGTGTCATGTCTCCCCTTGGCATTTGTCAGCTTAAAAAATAATCCTATGATTTATTTTTTCATTCATCTTTTAAAATATCTGTGTTACTCCTTTAAAATGTAAGTTACATGAGTTCAAGAGTTTTGGCTTATTTTGTTCACCCATGGATTTCCAGTGCCCAGAATTCTTGTCACATACCATGCACTCCATCAATATTTATCAAATGAATGAACAAATTAATAACTATTAAAATAGTAGAAAACAGAATCTCTTTTGCTTTTGGAGGACTGAATAAAGAGAATCAGAATCAGTTATAATTCAGGCATTATTCTAAACCTTTCAAGAGCACCTCTGTGTTCCAGTTACCCATTGGTACTTACTTTTAGCTAAACCTTAGTAAAGTACCTTCTATCCAAAGAAAAAATAAAATATTTACTGTCGATAAATAGAGGGCAGTTACTCAGCTACAGTTCAAATTCTATATGGACCAGCCCCTCAAGTCAATTCTTCATGTTCTAGAGAATAGCTGATTGAGAAAATTAATAATTCTCAAAAAAGTTGATATTTAAAAAAAATTATTGAGGTATAGTTGATGTAAAATGCTGCATTAACTTCTGGTATGTAGCCAAATGATTCAGCTATACATGCATATATATTCTTTTTCATACTTTTTTCACTATGGTTGATTACAGGACATTGAATAGAGTTCCCTGCACTATACAGTAGGACCCCGTTGATCTGCTAATCACAAATTCCTAATTTATCCTTCCCCGACCCTCTTCCCCTTTGGTAACCATAAATTTGTTTTCTATGTTGGTAAATCTGTTTACTTTTTGTAAATAAATTCATTTGTATCATATTTTAGAGTGAACACATGAATGCTGTTGTATGGTATTTGTCTTTGTCTGAATTACTTCACTTAGTATGATAATCTCTAGGTCCATCCATGATGTTGCAAATGGTTTCATTCTCAGTGTGTGTGTGCAAGTCATATTTTCTTTATCCATTCATTTGTCAACAAACGTCTATATAGCTTTCATGTCTTGACTACTGGAAATAGTGCAACGATGAACATGAGGTGCGTGTATCGTTTCCAATTAGAGTTTTCTTTGGATATATGCTCAGGAGTGAGAGTGTAGGATCATATTGTAACTAACTCTATTTTTAATTTTATGGAACCTCCATACTGTTGTCTAAAGTGGCTGCCTCAATTTACATTCCCAACATCAGGGTAGAGGGATTCCCTTCTCCACACCCTCTCCAGTACTTGTTCTTTATGGACTTTCTAATTATAGCCATTCTGACTGGTAATGAGGTAATACCTCATTGCAGTTTTTTACTTTTTGGCCACTTCTATTGCTCTTTCATTTATTTATTTTCTTTCATCTTTGTTCTTTGGCCTGTGTGGGCCTCCCATCACAGTGGCCTCTCTCACTGCAGAGCTCTGGCTCGGCAGTTGGACACATCGGTCCAAACCTTTCAAGAGCACCTCTGTGTTCCAGAACCTTAGTAAAGAAACCTTCTATCCAAAGAAAAAATAAAATATTTACTGTCGATAAATAGAGGGCAGTTACTCAGCTACAGTTCAAATTCTATATGGACCAGCCCCTCAAGTCAATTCTTCATGTTCTAGAGAATAGCTGATTGAGAAAATTAATAATTCTCAAAAAAGTTGATATTTAAAAAAAATTATTGAGGTATAGTTGATGTAAAATGCTGCATTAACTTCTGGTATGTAGCCAAATGATTCAGCTATACATGCATATATATTCTTTTTCATACTTTTTTCACTATGGTTGATTACAGGACATTGAATAGAGTTCCCTGCACTATACAGTAGGACCCCGTTGATCTGCTAATCACAAATTCCTAATTTATCCTTCCCCGACCCTCTTCCCCTTTGGTAACCATAAATTTGTTTTCTATGTTGGTAAATCTGTTTACTTTTTGTAAATAAATTCATTTGTATCATATTTTAGAGTGAACACATGAATGCTGTTGTATGGTATTTGTCTTTGTCTGAATTACTTCACTTAGTATGATAATCTCTAGGTCCATCCATGATGTTGCAAATGGTTTCATTCTCAGTGTGTGTGTGCAAGTCATATTTTCTTTATCCATTCATTTGTCAACAAACGTCTATATAGCTTTCATGTCTTGACTACTGGAAATAGTGCAACGATGAACATGAGGTGCGTGTATCGTTTCCAATTAGAGTTTTCTTTGGATATATGCTCAGGAGTGAGAGTGTAGGATCATATTGTAACTAACTCTATTTTTAATTTTATGGAACCTCCATACTGTTGTCTAAAGTGGCTGCCTCAATTTACATTCCCAACATCAGGGTAGAGGGATTCCCTTCTCCACACCCTCTCCAGTACTTGTTCTTTATGGACTTTCTAATTATAGCCATTCTGACTGGTAATGAGGTAATACCTCATTGCAGTTTTTTACTTTTTGGCCACTTCTATTGCTCTTTCATTTATTTATTTTCTTTCATCTTTGTTCTTTGGCCTGTGTGGGCCTCCCATCACAGTGGCCTCTCTCACTGCAGAGCTCTGGCTCGGCAGTTGGACACATCGGTCCAGCCACTCTGCAGCACGTGGGATCTTCCCAGGCCAGGGATAGAACCAGTGCCCCTTACACTGCAAGGCGGTGTCCTTACCCACTGGACCACCAGGGAAGCCCCTCATTGTAGTTTTGATTTGGACTTCTCTAATAATTAGCAATGTTGAGTATCTTTTCATGTATCTATCATCCATCTCTACGTCTTCTTTGGATAAACGCCTACTTATGCCTCTTGCTCATTTTTTGATTGAGTTGTTTGATTTTTTGCTACTAAACTGTATGAACCGTTTGTATTTTGGAAATTAATTCCTTGTCGGTTGATCATTTACAAGTATTTTCTCCCACAATAAAAAAGTGGCCAAAATTTTTAAAAAAATGATTTTTAAACACTTTTTATTCACATACAATTTGTGATTCATCAATTAGCAAAAGAAGTTTCTTTTTACCTTGACTTCAGCAAAAATGTACTACACTTCTCAGAAAAAAAGAACGCCAGGTTGGATTCTGCAAACTACTGCTTTCTTTTAAAATAACACTGCCTGATAGACCTTGGCAGCATTTTCAAACCTGTAACAGTCAGTTGTTAAATACTTTTAAAATGTACTAATACAAATAAGACTTTCTAGCAGTTAGACAACTCAATGGAACTTTATATTAAAGTCTGGCCAGTTGGTTGTTGTGTTTTATTTAAACCGTGATTTCAGTCTTGAACACTTTTAAAAGGCTAGGGTAGGCTGTATATTTAAAATAAAAATGGAACTAGTTGTTACCATTAAGCAAAAGTTGCAAGTAACATGGACTCTTAAGAGTTCAAAAGTAGGGACGACTTCCTCCCTAAGGGCTGAAAAATTTTCAGAGCAGTTGAGCACTTATCAGAGAATTTAAGGGTGGCGAATGCCAGCTAACACACAGGGTCCATACGCCTGGAGGGTAGAATGCTGAGTAACTGGATTGGGCTCTTAAAACAAACACAAAAGACAGGGTTTGACAAACTTCTAGGTAATGAGGTAATACCTCATTGCAGTTTTTTACTTTTTGGCCACTTCTATTGCTCTTTCATTTATTTATTTTCTTTCATCTTTGTTCTTTGGCCTGTGTGGGCCTCCCATCACAGTGGCCTCTCTCACTGCAGAGCTCTGGCTCGGCAGTTGGACACATCGGTCCAGCCACTCTGCAGCACGTGGGATCTTCCCAGGCCAGGGATAGAACCAGTGCCCCTTACACTGCAAGGCGGTGTCCTTACCCACTGGACCACCAGGGAAGCCCCTCATTGTAGTTTTGATTTGGACTTCTCTAATAATTAGCAATGTTGAGTATCTTTTCATGTATCTATCATCCATCTCTACGTCTTCTTTGGATAAACGCCTACTTATGCCTCTTGCTCATTTTTTGATTGAGTTGTTTGATTTTTTGCTACTAAACTGTATGAACCGTTTGTATTTTGGAAATTAATTCCTTGTCGGTTGATCATTTACAAGTATTTTCTCCCACAATAAAAAAGTGGCCAAAATTTTTAAAAAAATGATTTTTAAACACTTTTTATTCACATACAATTTGTGATTCATCAATTAGCAAAAGAAGTTTCTTTTTACCTTGACTTCAGCAAAAATGTACTACACTTCTCAGAAAAAAAGAACGCCAGGTTGGATTCTGCAAACTACTGCTTTCTTTTAAAATAACACTGCCTGATAGACCTTGGCAGCATTTTCAAACCTGTAACAGTCAGTTGTTAAATACTTTTAAAATGTACTAATACAAATAAGACTTTCTAGCAGTTAGACAACTCAATGGAACTTTATATTAAAGTCTGGCCAGTTGGTTGTTGTGTTTTATTTAAACCGTGATTTCAGTCTTGAACACTTTTAAAAGGCTAGGGTAGGCTGTATATTTAAAATAAAAATGGAACTAGTTGTTACCATTAAGCAAAAGTTGCAAGTAACATGGACTCTTAAGAGTTCAAAAGTAGGGACGACTTCCTCCCTAAGGGCTGAAAAATTTTCAGAGCAGTTGAGCACTTATCAGAGAATGTAAGGGTGGCGAATGCCAGCTAACACACAGGGTCCATACGCCTGGAGGGTAGAATGCTGAGTAACTGGATTGGGCTCTTAAAACAAACACAAAAGACAGGGAACAATTACATACCTTGTGATTTCAAATGTAGCTTGCAGGCCCAATAACACAAAGAAAAGGAGTGGCAGGTGTTTTTATTTCCAAGGCTCTTAAAGCTAGCGCTTTGGAGGCCTAGCTGTAATTAAAGTTCTACATATTATTTTCCCCTTAGCTTGGCCAGTATAAAGTATTTAGTAAAATTATACCTTGCATATACATAGTCAATGCATTTAGATGATAAACCCATTTCACTTGGGATGAAAGCAGCTACAGACATGGGCTCCAGACTCCGATTCTTCAGGCACCCATTTACTTGCCTAAATTTGTTTCCTTCACTTAAAATAGGTTTAGTAATTGTAGCTCTTAGATATACCACCTCATAAAATGATTTTATTAAGTTACATAACCCATGTCATTTTCTTAATGTAATATCTGGCATAAATTAAGACATCAATAAATTGTAGCTGTTATTTATCATTATAATTAATATACTATTCTTCATTTAATAGGCAATAGTTACTATTTAGTTAAATTCATCCTAAAAGCACAGAGGCTTTTCTAAAACACTTAGAAATCTTTAAGGGTAAAATAGTTTGCATTTTTGTATCTGTTATTATAAAACTTTTTAGCAGAGCAATGTTCTTGAAGGGATTTATTGTTGTGTTTTTATCGGTATTGCTTTGAAAATCCACTGATGAATGCAATTTCAGAGTTCCTTCCATTTAAATTTTGGTTGGAATGAGTTTTGAATGTGGAGGACGCAATGTCATTTAATTACATAACCAAAGAGTTTTGATTACATTCAAGGACAAACAAAACAAAAAGATTTTAAGGAGCCATTGAACTCCCTTGATGTTCCAAGCTATGTGTAAGAGTTACGAACATATTTATATCATAAAAGTCCTATGAGGCTTCCCTGGTGGTCCAGTAGGTAAGGACACCACCTTGCAGTGCAAGGGGCACCGGTTCGATCCCTGTCCTGGGAAGATCCCACGTGCCGCGGAACTGCTGGACCGATGTGTCCAATTACTGAGCCAGAGCTATGGGGCGCATGCGCCCAGAGCCAATGCTTTGCGACAACAGAGGCCACTGTGATGGAAAGCCCACATGGGCCAAAGAACAAACACAGATGAAAAACAGATAAATGAAAGACCAATAAAAGTGGCCTGCCCACCTCCCTCCCTCCCCAGTCCGCCCTTCCCTCACCCAAAAAAAAAAAATTATTAAAAAAAAATAAGTCCTATGGATTCTCAGGGATTTCAAGTCTTGGATTATACTTCAGCTTTACAGTCATGCTTTCAGTCACAGTCACAGTGTAATTCCTGAGCGGGTGTGTCTTGAGATTTTCACTATGGAGATAAGACAGCAGCAAATCTCTGCACTTCACAAAGCAGAAACCATCAACAACGAGGGCAGGCCAACAACTGAATGGGAGAAAAAAGTTGTAAATCACTTGATAAAGGGTTAATATCCAAAATATGTAAGACACTCATACAAATCAATAGCCAAAAGGAAACAATACGGTAAAAAGTGTACAGAGAAACTGAATAAACATTTCTCCAAAGAAGATATACAAATGACGGTAAAAAGTGTTTACAGAGATATAATTAATATACTATTCTAAAAGGCAATAGTTACTATTTAGTTAAATTCATCCTAAAAGCACAGAGGCTTTTCTAAAACACTTAGAAATCTTTAAGGGTAAAATAGTTTGCATTTTTGTATCTGTTATTATAAAACTTTTTAGCAGAGCAATGTTCTTGAAGGGATTTATTGTTGTGTTTTTATCGGTATTGCTTTGAAAATCCACTGATGAATGCAATTTCAGAGTTCCTTCCATTTAAATTTTGGTTGGAATGAGTTTTGAATGTGGAGGACGCAATGTCATTTAATTACATAACCAAAGAGTTTTGATTACATTCAAGGACAAACAAAACAAAAAGATTTTAAGGAGCCATTGAACTCCCTTGATGTTCCAAGCTATGTGTAAGAGTTACGAACATATTTATATCATAAAAGTCCTATGAGGCTTCCCTGGTGGTCCAGTAGGTAAGGACACCACCTTGCAGTGCAAGGGGCACCGGTTCGATCCCTGTCCTGGGAAGATCCCACGTGCCGCGGAACTGCTGGACCGATGTGTCCAATTACTGAGCCAGAGCTCTGGAGCGCATGCGCCCAGAGCCAATGCTTTGCGACAACAGAGGCCACTGTGATGGAAAGCCCACATGGGCCAAAGAACAAACACAGATGAAAAACAGATAAATGAAAGACCAATAAAAGTGGCCTGCCCACCTCCCTCCCTCCCCAGTCCGCCCTTCCCTCACCCAAAAAAAAAAAATTATTAAAAAAAAATAAGTCCTATGGATTCTCAGGGATTTCAAGTCTTGGATTATACTTCAGCTTTACAGTCATGCTTTCAGTCACAGTCACAGTGTAATTCCTGAGCGGGTGTGTCTTGAGATTTTCACTATGGAGATAAGACAGCAGCAAATCTCTGCACTTCACAAAGCAGAAACCATCAACAACGAGGGCAGGCCAACAACTGAATGGGAGAAAAAAGTTGTAAATCACTTGATAAAGGGTTAATATCCAAAATATGTAAGACACTCATACAAATCAATAGCCAAAAGGAAACAATACGGTAAAAAGTGTACAGAGAAACTGAATAAACATTTCTCCAAAGAAGATATACAAATGACCAAGAGGCCTATAAAAAGGTGTTCAACATCACTAATCACCAGGGAAATGTAAATCAAATCCAGAATGAAATATTACCTCTCACTTGTTGAAGTGGCTATTATGACAAAGACAAGGGACTTCCCTGGTGATTCAGGGGCTAAGATTCCATGCTCCCAAGAGAGGGGAGACCAGGTTCAATTTCTAGTCAGGGAGCTAGATCCCCCTGTTACAACTAAGAGTCCACATACCAGAACTAAAAGATCCCACATGCCACAAGGAAGACAGGATGGCAAGTACTGCCACTAAGACTGGGTACAGCCAAATAAATTTATAAAGGCATATTTTTAAAAAAGAAAGACAAGGGCTTCCCTGGTGGTCCACTGGGTAAAGAATCTGCCTTGCAGTGCAAGAGGCACTGCTTCAATCCCTGGCTCTGGAAGGTCCCACGTGCTGCAGAGAGGCTGGGCCTGTGTGTCTAATTACGAGCCAGCTCTGGAATGCATGTACCCAGAGCTGGTGCTCTGCACTGAGAGAGGCCACTGCAATGGGAGGCCCACACAGGTCAAAGAATAAAGATGGATGAAAATAAACAAAATAAAAAACCAACAAAAAGAGGCCAAATTAAAAAAAAAAAAAAAGAGAGAGAAGAGATAAGGAGTACTGGTAATGATGTAGAAAAAAGGGAACCCCTGTGCCCTGTTGATGGGAAGGTGAACTGGTACAGTCACTCTGAAAACCCTTATGCATATTCCTCAAAAAACTAAAAATATAACTACCATGTAGTCTAGTAATTTTACTTCTGGGTAAATATCTGAAGGAAATTAAAACAAAATCTGAAAGCATTGTGCACCTTCAAGTACATAGCGGCATTATCCACAATAGCCAAGATGTGGAAACAACCTAACTGGTGAATAAATAAGGAAGACGTGGTACCTGTACACAGTGAAATTTTATTCAGCCATAAAGAAAGAAGAAAATTTTGTCATTTTTCCCAACATGAATGGTCCCTGCACGCATTAAGTGAAAGTATAGACAGAGAATGTTGGATACTGTATGATCTCACATATATGGGAAATCTGAAAGAAACAAACTTCATGGAAACAAAGTAGTTACCAAAGGCAGGAATGGGAAGAGGGGAATAATGGGTGAAGGTGGTCAAAAGG
The DNA here is from genome assembly GCA_022376925.1 of Tragulus kanchil. Classification (NCBI taxonomy): domain Eukaryota; kingdom Metazoa; phylum Chordata; class Mammalia; order Artiodactyla; family Tragulidae; genus Tragulus; species Tragulus kanchil. Next base: position 271,491,650 of record JAIOJX010000004.1, on the reverse strand, counting down.
TACTATTGTTGTTGCTCAGTTGCTAAGTCACATCTGACACTTTGCGACCCCATGGACTACAGCACACCAGGCTCCTCTGTCCTCCACCATCTCCTAGAGTGTGTTCAAATTCATGTCCATTGACTCAGTGATGCTATCTCGCCATCTCATCCTCTGCCACCCCCTTCTCCTTTTGCCTTCAATCTTTCCGAGAATCAGGGTCATTTCCAATGAGTTGGCTTTTTGCATTATGTTTGTCAAAGTATTGGAGCTTCAGCTTCAGCATCAGTCCTTCCAATGAATATTCAGGATTGATTTCCTTTAGGATTGACTGGTTTGATCTCCTTGCTGTCCCAGGGACTCTTAAGAGTATTCTCTAGCATCACAATTTAAAAGCATCAATTCTTCTTCAAGGGGTACAAACTTCCAGTTATAAGATAAATAAATTCTGGAGATATACAGTGTAGTGACTATATAGTTATTACTGTACTGTACACTTGAAAGCTGTTAAGAAAGTAAACCTTAAATTTTCTTACCACAAAGGAGAAATGGTAATTATGTGAGGTGATGAAAGTGTTAACTAACCCTATCATAGTAATCCTTTTGCAATATGTAAGTGCACGAAATTATCACCTTATACACCTTAAACTTACACAATATAACATATCAACTCTATCTCAATAAAGCTAGAAGAAATAAAGGAATGGCTTGATCAATGTTGGATGTTTGTTTTGGTTTTTACATGTAATAATTGATTAAATAAGACTGAATAAGGATATTGCATTTGACCGTAGTCTACTATGTTTTCTATTTCTTTTTAATGGTATTTCCTTTGACTGACTTTATTTCAAGAATAACAAAAAAATTTTTTTCTAAGTATAATTTCACTTATGGGTTAAATTTTTGAACTTTCTGAAATTGATTAGACCTACCCACTTGTCAGAGAAAACAGAATCTTTAAAATTTGCAGTGGAAAGTTCTCAGTGCGAGGTATCTCTTTTCATCATTTAATGTTATATCAAATCAATGATTTCTGATGAAAATTTCTCTAGAGCAAGATGGTCATTAATTAAATATTTCTGGAGTAGTTGCAGTCATACTTTGCATCTTGTTAAATTAATATAAAATAGGAGGCTCCATTGATTTAACAGCAATTTAAAATTCCATATCTACATTATCGCTCCTCTGTCCTCCACCATCTCCTAGAGTGTGTTCAAATTCATGTCCATTGACTCAGTGATGCTATCTCGCCATCTCATCCTCTGCCACCCCCTTCTCCTTTTGCCTTCAATCTTTCCGAGAATCAGGGTCATTTCCAATGAGTTGGCTTTTTGCATTATGTTTGTCAAAGTATTGGAGCTTCAGCTTCAGCATCAGTCCTTCCAATGAATATTCAGGATTGATTTCCTTTAGGATTGACTGGTTTGATCTCCTTGCTGTCCCAGGGACTCTTAAGAGTATTCTCTAGCATCACAATTTAAAAGCATCAATTCTTCTTCAAGGGGTACAAACTTCCAGTTATAAGATAAATAAATTCTGGAGATATACAGTGTAGTGACTATATAGTTATTACTGTACTGTACACTTGAAAGCTGTTAAGAAAGTAAACCTTAAATTTTCTTACCACAAAGGAGAAATGGTAATTATGTGAGGTGATGAAAGTGTTAACTAACCCTATCATAGTAATCCTTTTGCAATATGTAAGTGCACGAAATTATCACCTTATACACCTTAAACTTACACAATATAACATATCAACTCTATCTCAATAAAGCTAGAAGAAATAAAGGAATGGCTTGATCAATGTTGGATGTTTGTTTTGGTTTTTACATGTAATAATTGATTAAATAAGACTGAATAAGGATATTGCATTTGACCGTAGTCTACTATGTTTTCTATTTCTTTTTAATGGTATTTCCTTTGACTGACTTTATTTCAAGAATAACAAAAAAATTTTTTTCTAAGTATAATTTCACTTATGGGTTAAATTTTTGAACTTTCTGAAATTGATTAGACCTACCCACTTGTCAGAGAAAACAGAATCTTTAAAATTTGCAGTGGAAAGTTCTCAGTGCGAGGTATCTCTTTTCATCATTTAATGTTATATCAAATCAATGATTTCTGATGAAAATTTCTCTAGAGCAAGATGGTCATTAATTAAATATTTCTGGAGTAGTTGCAGTCATACTTTGCATCTTGTTAAATTAATATAAAATAGGAGGCTCCATTGATTTAACAGCAATTTAAAATTCCATATCTACATTATCATAAAATATTGTCATAAAGGTTAGAATTAAAATTTTAAAATGTTAGAATTTAATACAGGTCTTCCCTTATGGCAGAGTGGTAAAGAACCTGCCAGTCAATGCAGGAGATGTAGGTTTGATCTCTGGGTTGGGAAGATCCCCTGGAGGAGGGCGACCAACTTCAGTATTCTTGCCTAAAAAATTCAGTGGACAGAGGAGCTTGGGGGGGTATTGGTCCACAAAGTTGCAAGAGTCAGGCATGACTGAAACGACTGAGCACACATGCACTACCCACCCACACCCCCAGAATTTAACACAAACATATAAATACAATGACAATGAAAACAAAAATTAAACTCTGGTCTCTGGATTTCCAGAATTACTATTTTTTCTGTTCAGAATTACTAATTTTTTTTTTTAAAGAGATTAGGCCTTTGGAAGGTGACCAGTATCAGAAAAGTTTCTATCAGGTCTTAGAGCTGTTTGCTGCTACTGTTTAATCACTAAGTCGTTTCTGACTTTTTGTAACCCCAAGATCGTAGCCCACTAGGCTCCTCTGTCCATGGGATCTCCCAGGCAAGAATACTGCAGTAGGCTGCCATTTGGTCCTCTAGGGAAGCTTCTTGACCCACAGATCAAACCTGCACACATCTCCTGTGTCTCCTGCATTGGTAGCCATCTAGGAAGCCCGTGTTCTGTAGAGAAAGACTTTATCTTCTTGTAATATTTTACTATTATTAAGACATGTGTCTCTATGGAAGATTGATCTATAGAAATAAACACATATAAATACAGAGAGACCAAAAAAAAAAAAAAAAAAAGATGAGTTATAACAACCTACAAACGTGGGTCCCCAGTAGAGCCTCACCTGAGAATTTCAGGATACAAATACCTCTCAGCTAAACAGACTGATTTTTCTGGAGCACTAAAATGCGATGACAACCCACCTGGGATTATTGGCAAGTATCTAGATGAAATACACTGATACTGATGACACTTGCAAACCTAGTTTAGATTCTGAGAAATTTCTCTAGAGCAATTCCTATAGTCTACAATTAATATAAAATAGGAGGCTCCATTGATTTAACAGCAATTTAAAATTCCATATCTACATTATCATAAAATATTGTCATAAAGGTTAGAATTAAAATTTTAAAATGTTAGAATTTAATACAGGTCTTCCCTTATGGCAGAGTGGTAAAGAACCTGCCAGTCAATGCAGGAGATGTAGGTTTGATCTCTGGGTTGGGAAGATCCCCTGGAGGAGGGCGACCAACTTCAGTATTCTTGCCTAAAAAATTCAGTGGACAGAGGAGCTTGGGGGGGTATTGGTCCACAAAGTTGCAAGAGTCAGGCATGACTGAAACGACTGAGCACACATGCACTACCCACCCACACCCCCAGAATTTAACACAAACATATAAATACAATGACAATGAAAACAAAAATTAAACTCTGGTCTCTGGATTTCCAGAATTACTATTTTTTCTGTTCAGAATTACTAATTTTTTTTGCTAAAGAGATTAGGCCTTTGGAAGGTGACCAGTATCAGAAAAGTTTCTATCAGGTCTTAGAGCTGTTTGCTGCTACTGTTTAATCACTAAGTCGTTTCTGACTTTTTGTAACCCCAAGATCGTAGCCCACTAGGCTCCTCTGTCCATGGGATCTCCCAGGCAAGAATACTGCAGTAGGCTGCCATTTGGTCCTCTAGGGAAGCTTCTTGACCCACAGATCAAACCTGCACACATCTCCTGTGTCTCCTGCATTGGTAGCCATCTAGGAAGCCCGTGTTCTGTAGAGAAAGACTTTATCTTCTTGTAATATTTTACTATTATTAAGACATGTGTCTCTATGGAAGATTGATCTATAGAAATAAACACATATAAATACAGAGAGACCAAAAAAAAAAAAAAAAAAAGATGAGTTATAACAACCTACAAACGTGGGTCCCCAGTAGAGCCTCACCTGAGAATTTCAGGATACAAATACCTCTCAGCTAAACAGACTGATTTTTCTGGAGCACTAAAATGCGATGACAACCCACCTGGGATTATTGGCAAGTATCTAGATGAAATACACTGATACTGATGACACTTGCAAACCTAGTTTAAGGCTGCTGGCTCATCCTGTAGTGGTGTCATGCCTTACGACCCCATTCTCACTCCTACCTCAAAGTTGTATGTCTCTCATTTCCTTCCTTCTTTAATTAAAATAAAAGTACACTGACAAGTATAATGGTTCATATAACAAGCATGTGCCTACCTCCCAAAGTGATCAAATGTTATTTTTTTCTCATATTTGGCTCCTTTTGAACTTCCTACACTTCTCCCTTAATAGGGTTCTTTACTGATCCCAGTGGCATGGCAGTATTCGGGAAAAAATAGCCTGGCATATGCCATGCCATTCTTGTTATTATAGTGGATCATGAAAATGGAAGTGCATCAGATTAAGGGAAATGCTTGTATTTTTAGGTTAGGCATTTGCAGGGCACAGAGCCAAGACATTTTTCCATTTATGACTTTTTTCATTAGATAAGTGATATGTTGGTCTCAGAAAATTAGCCCTTAAACCTAATGTAGAGAATGGTCAGCTTAGGAAATAAGCATTTATCTAAATTAGTTTGAGAGAGTGCATGATGAACGTATTCAGGTTTATGGAGGGAAGCAAATATCCCAGAACTTGACATGACAAACTCTGTCTAAATTATAACGATTGAGGGACTTTGCTGGTGGTCTAGTGGTTCAGACTCTGTGTTACCACTGCAGGCGGCCCAGGTTCGATCCCTGGTCTAGCAACCAAGATGCTACATACCCCGAGGTGTGGCCAAATAAAAATAATGATTGAGAAGTGACACTCATCCTAAATTTTGTAATCCAGCACCATGTAAAATTCCCCTCACCACCAGGAAAGCTAATAACATTTTTTCTTTGTTCAGAAAAAAGCACAGCCCCTGACGCCAAGGTGTAAATCAATGGTAACTCCGAGAGACTCAATTTCCTTGTCTGTAAAATGAGAGGTTTAGATAAGAAAAAACTTTACAAACTTTTAGAAAGATGTTTTAAACACTTCGCATAAAAACTTATTTTTAGCATTGACTGAGTTAAGCTGAAACGCTGTAGTAGATATTGAAGTTAAAGTTTAAGTCAAGAGGTATTCACCTTTATGGACTAGAAAGAGCCCTGGACTTTATTTTGTCTGAAAAGAATGTTTAATTATGACTTCACAATTTTGGAAATTTAATCAAAAATTTATTCTCTCAAAGCCTTAATGTCTTCATCTGTAAAGAGAACAATTCATCTCAAGAAACTGTTGTTGGGGTTAAATGATATTCTAAAGGTACTTCTGAATAAAAGGAAATCAATTTTTTTTTTTCAATTTGACAACCCTTAGAACTGGAGAAAATACGTGCAACAGAAGCAACTGACAAGGGATTTCTCTCCAAAATATACACCCAGTTCATGTAGCTCAGTATCAAAAAAACAAACAATGCAATAAAAAAATGAGCTGAAAATCTAAACAGATATTTCTCCATATCGATGGGCAAGAGTATAAGAAGAGATACTCAACATCACTAATTATTGGAAAAAATGCAGACCAAAATTACAATGCAGTATTACCTCACATGGGTCAGAACGGTCATCACGGCAAAATTTACAAATACTAAATGCTAGAGAGGGTGTAGATAAAAGGGAATCTTCCTACACTGTTGGTGGCAACGCAAACTGGTAAAGCCATTATAAAGGATAGTAGAGAGGTTCCTTTAAAAACTGAAAATAGAACTACCATATCACCCAGCAATTCTGTTCCTGGGCATATACCTGGAGAAAATCGTAATCCAAAAAGATACATGCACTTCTAAGTTCACTGCATCACTGCTTACAATAGCCAGAACTTGGAAGCAACCCAAAGGTCTATCAACAGAAGAGTGGATAAAGAATATACACTACATACATACAACAGAATATTATCCAGTCGTAAAAAGGAACAAAAATAATACCTTCTGCAGTAACATGTACGGACCTAGATATTGTCATATTGAATGAAGTTAAGTCAGACAGAGAACAATATTACAGATATCACTTATATGTTGAATCTAACAAAAGAGTACAAATGAACTTATCTACAAAAGAGAAATAGAGCTACAGATGTAGAACACAAATCTATCGTTACCAGGGGGTAAGGGGAGGAAGGATAAATTTGGAGACTGGAACTGACATATACACAGTACTATATGTATATAATAGATAACTAATAAGAACCTGCCGTATAGCATAGGAAACTCCACTCATTACTCTGTAATGGCCTGTATGGGAAAAGAATCTAAAAAAGAGTAGACATATATATATGTATACTTATTCACTTTGCTGTACACCTGAAACTAACACAACATTGTGGATCAACTATACTCCAATAATTTTTTTATAAGACCATTGTTAATTGTTAGATAAAAACATATTTCCTCAAAATAAATATATCCTATATTGAGCTATAAACTTACTTTAAATATATTTCATTTTTAAAACAATTTTGGAAAGCAAAAGGTTCTTAATACAATAGCTCTGTCTGCTTAGCCATAAAAAAAGAAGAAAGGAAGGAAGGGAGAGAGGAAACAGAACAAGGAAACAGAAACAAAGGGAAAGAAAAGGAAAGGAAAGGAAAAGTTCTTCTAATTCCTTCTAGTATCTTAGATCTGCAATGGGCAAATTATACCCTCTAACATCAAAATACGAGGACTTCCCAGGTGGCTTAGTGGTAAAGAACCTGCCTGTCAATGCAGAAAATGCAGGAGACTCAAATTCAGTCCCTGGGTTGAGAAGCTTCCCTAGAGGAGCAAATGGCAGACCTCTTCAATATTCTTGCCTGGGAAATTCCATGGATAGAGGAGCCTGGCGGGGTCACAAAGAGGTGGACCTGACTCAGCGATTGAGCATGAGCCCAAACATAAACATATAGAAGTTTAGGGACTTCCCTGGTGGTCCAGTGTTTGAGAATCTGCCTCGTAATGCAGAGGATGGGGGTTTGAGCCCTGGCTGGGGAACTAAGATCCCACATGCCACAGGACAACCAAGCCTGTGGGCTGCAACTAGAAAGCCTATGCACAACTAGAGACTCTGCACATCACAATGAAAGATCCTGCAAGATGCAACAAAGATTCCATGTGCTACAACTAAGACCAAGCATAGCCAAATAAATAAATATTTAAATAAAAAAAAATAGAAGTTTAAGAGATGCACGTAAGACAGTGAGATGAGGTGTGAGGCCAGGAGAGAGGAGGGGCTCAGCCCAGAAGCTCCTGCCCTACAAGCCAGGATAAAACATAAACTTTGAGAACTTTCATCTCCCCCAGGAGAAACGAGAACCAGGGATGAGCACAGACAACAACTGTTAAGATACTGAGTTTAAAAGCCAATGAATGTCTTTTCCACTATTTGCAGAAATGCAGGCTTAAGGCCTAAGTTACTTTTAACTGTAAGAAACAAAGACATTTCTATTTTTGCACACCTGTGTTTTGTGCCTCAAGAAATAAATACTTGTTAAAGTTTAAAAAAAAAAAAAGAGATGCAAGACAAAGCTTATTAGAAAATTAAGTTTCTCAAGAACTGATCCTTTTTCAATTGGATGTCTTCTAGAAGGTCAAGACATGTTGAAATACTGAATACAATTAGTTCTATTGCAACAAATTCTCTTAATATAGCTCATAATTTAAAATTTTCCAGCATTAAAACCAACAACTCTAATTGCATGTGTAACTGTTCAAAATGCCAATTTGTGTATGCAAAGTACCAGCAAATAGTTTCACTCACACACACACACACACACACACACACACACACAGTGAAGACAGCCAATAAACTCCTTCACTCTTTCCGAATCCTCCATTAATACTGTTATTTTAATTTATATATGTATCTTAAAAAAATAAAAATGCATCATTTAGGTGAAAATGTTTCTCTTTAGGCATAGATGATAACTGAGTTTATAGAAAATTATGAATAACTAATTGGTCAAGAATAAATATGGTTTAATTGTGTCACTTAAATTTGGCGCATATTCAACTTGTTGGGTTTGTGCATTTGAGAATCTGCCTCGTAATGCAGAGGATGGGGGTTTGAGCCCTGGCTGGGGAACTAAGATCCCACATGCCACAGGACAACCAAGCCTGTGGGCTGCAACTAGAAAGCCTATGCACAACTAGAGACTCTGCACATCACAATGAAAGATCCTGCAAGATGCAACAAAGATTCCATGTGCTACAACTAAGACCAAGCATAGCCAAATAAATAAATATTTAAATAAAAAAAAATAGAAGTTTAAGAGATGCACGTAAGACAGTGAGATGAGGTGTGAGGCCAGGAGAGAGGAGGGGCTCAGCCCAGAAGCTCCTGCCCTACAAGCCAGGATAAAACATAAACTTTGAGAACTTTCATCTCCCCCAGGAGAAACGAGAACCAGGGATGAGCACAGACAACAACTGTTAAGATACTGAGTTTAAAAGCCAATGAATGTCTTTTCCACTATTTGCAGAAATGCAGGCTTAAGGCCTAAGTTACTTTTAACTGTAAGAAACAAAGACATTTCTATTTTTGCACACCTGTGTTTTGTGCCTCAAGAAATAAATACTTGTTAAAGTTTAAAAAAAAAAAAAGAGATGCAAGACAAAGCTTATTAGAAAATTAAGTTTCTCAAGAACTGATCCTTTTCAATTGGATGTCTTCTAGAAGGTCAAGACATGTTGAAATACTGAATACAATTAGTTCTATTGCAACAAATTCTCTTAATATAGCTCATAATTTAAAATTTTCCAGCATTAAAACCAACAACTCTAATTGCATGTGTAACTGTTCAAAATGCCAATTTGTGTATGCAAAGTACCAGCAAATAGTTTCACTCACACACACACACACACACACACACACACACACAGTGAAGACAGCCAATAAACTCCTTCACTCTTTCCGAATCCTCCATTAATACTGTTATTTTAATTTATATATGTATCTTAAAAAAATAAAAATGCATCATTTAGGTGAAAATGTTTCTCTTTAGGCATAGATGATAACTGAGTTTATAGAAAATTATGAATAACTAATTGGTCAAGAATAAATATGGTTTAATTGTGTCACTTAAATTTGGAGCATATTCAAGCTCTATGTATGAATCTACAGAAGAAATAAAATTCTCCTTAATTTTAAAGAAGAGTTAAAGCAAATAAAGTTTAAAATTATGTACTAACACAAAGTTCATATTTTTATTTCGTTGGAGTACAATAAAGTAGTTTATATGTGTATACACACATTACATATACATGTGTACATATATGTGTATATGTATATATCATGTATATAAATTAGTTTTGATGACTGAAATTCCAGAAGTTCTTCTGTATTGGATACAATTTACCTTCCTCTAACACAGGAAGGTGCTAATAAGGTTATAACTTGATTAGTAAATACTACAATGGAGGTGTGTAAGAGCCTAAGAGAACTTATGGTAGGTACTCAGCCAGACCCTCTGATGTTGGAGCTGAGAATGGACACAAGTAGAAGCTGACTGGACAAATAGAGCAGTGCTTGTGAAAACAGAAAGACCACTTTCCAGGCAGACAGAACATCAAGTTTGAGCTCCACACATTCCATGAATCTCTGTCTGACTCCTATCTACCTGCCCAGCTCTGTAAGGAACCAGTCATGTGCTTACATCTCAGTTTTCTGGGTTTGCTCTCTTTGAGAACAAACTTCACTTCTGTAGACTCAATGCATGGTATAGAACTTGACATCCAATAAAGAAGGAGGTAGCAACCTGGTATAATAGAAAGACAGTCAAATGTAGAGTCAAATCTGAGTTTGATTCCTTATTTGGCACTTATTAGAATGATGTATGGTGCGTTACAGAATGGGCTGAGATTTAGCTTTCTCATCTGTAAGATGGAGGTGACGGTATCTCCCCTTGAAAGATGCTATGATGAGTAAGGCAGATAATAAACATGAAATATGCAGAGTTGTCTGTTTCAGAATAAATATTCAGTATGTGACAGCTATAGAGGAGACGTTTAGTTATCAATAGATGCCCTACACTTTCACTTTTTTATTTTTTTATACTTCCACTTTAATAAAAGAACTCAAAGTTTCCACATCACCATATACCCTTTTGAAATCATGATTGTTTCCCAACCTACCTTAAGTCTTAGGAATGATAATGTGAGTAAGTTCTGGCCTGTGGGAGACAGGAGAAATTTTTGCTTCTTTCTGCTAGTTGGAATACAGACATAATGTCTGGAAATTAGGGAACAATTTAAGACCATAACATGGATGATAGAGTCTTAAGAAAAAGAGGGTGTGGATCCTTTATTTTGTCGTTCACCTCTGGAGGCCTCAAAAGCTGACTTCTGTACTTCTGCTTTGGAGAATCAACCCATGTTAATTTGACTTTCCTGATGTAACAGAGCGTGGTGGTGAAAGCAGTAGTACTAACAGTAGCAACAATAGCGGCAGCCAGAGCAGTTATTGGCAATAGTGGTAACAGTAATAGTCAAGGCAATTGAAAGTTCAGATGTCAAGTTTCTGAGAGAAAGTAGTACAGTTTGCTAGGGCTAGAATGAGAAGAGAGTAGAGCAAAAGCATCAAATGAAGCCTCGTATTTCATGTTAAGAGTAGCTTTTAATACAGTAGAAAATATGCAAAATATTTAAACAAGTATTTCACAAAAGAGGATATCAAAATGGCCAATAAATACAAAAAGCTTTTTTTTAAAAAAAAAAAAAAACCCAAATAGTGGATTTTAACTATTGTTTCATGTTAAGCATGAGTATAAAATTTCCAACTTTAATTTGAGCTATCTCATTCTACCCAGTGGTAAAAAAGATAAATAAGCTTTCTACTCTGGGATGAGGGGGCTAGATTAAGACAGTCTAGTTAGCAGGCTCACTCAAACATTCAAAAGAGAGATGCTGATGGTCTAAACAGAGGCAGTGCTTGTATGCATGAGTGTGAACGTCTGGTCCAAGATGCATTTAGAAGACAGACTGTGTAAATGACCGGCACCTCTAGATGTGTGGAATGCGGTAAGCAGAGGAGACAAGAAAAGCCCTCATTTTCTGAGCTTGGAAATTAGAGGTACAGTGCAAATTTGAGATGCAAGATGATTCCTATTTCGGAAATGCCCAGGGGGGTCCACAAGGAGCATTGACGTTGAGATGTCTAGCAGGCATTCATCACCCCCACCACCATTACCATCATCATTATTCTCATCATCCAAACCAAATTGTTATGAGAATGTTTAAGTAAATCCCTTGCACAGATATAAAAAGAATAGAAATATTTTCCAGAAATGTGTGGTGTTATTATTTTTCACAATATATTTGGTTAGTTTGAGGGATGACATGAGAATTCTACAATAAACAAGACTCTCCTTAATTTACTTACAGAGTTTTAATTTGGTAGAAAAATGAAAGGATTTCTATTTTCCCTGTGCATCAGCCATGTAATTTGAGGCAAATAATGATTTCCTTATCCATATAGTAGGCATGCTGATTCCTACTTTAAAAATTATCAGTAAAATTCATTGAAATATTTCATAAAGGCTACAACTCCTATATGTATTCTTATAAAACCTTTACCATGTCATTTTAAGCACATTTATAATATTTTTAAACTTCTATTTGCTACATTTTAAGATGGTACAAGATGATATCTATGGTTCTATAATTCTGTGATTTTTCCAATTTAACATTTTAAGATTCAGTTTTTCATTGTCCAGGGTTATCTTTTGTTAAGGCTTTTTTTTTAATTGTATAAAATAATGACTCAGATTACTTCAAGCAGAAGAGAGTTGAATGAAAGGACACACATATATTGAAATATGTGGATACAAAAGTCTTGAGGAAAGAAAGCAATGATTCTTTTAATACCTCTTCCAGGGTTAGCAAACCCTTTCTCTCTCTTTCCCTCGCTTTCATATTCCACATTGCTACTTTGCTTTCCATACCCATAAAAATAAAAGCTTTCTACTCTGGGATGAGGGGCTAGATTAAGACAGTCTAGTTAGCAGGCTCACTCAAACATTCAAAAGAGAGATGCTGATGGTCTAAACAGAGGCAGTGCTTGTATGCATGAGTGTGAACGTCTGGTCCAAGATGCATTTAGAAGACAGACTGTGTAAATGACCGGCACCTCTAGATGTGTGGAATGCGGTAAGCAGAGGAGACAAGAAAAGCCCTCATTTTCTGAGCTTGGAAATTAGAGGTACAGTGCAAATTTGAGATGCAAGATGATTCCTATTTCGGAAATGCCCAGGGGGGTCCACAAGGAGCATTGACGTTGAGATGTCTAGCAGGCATTCATCACCCCCACCACCATTACCATCATCATTATTCTCATCATCCAAACCAAATTGTTATGAGAATGTTTAAGTAAATCCCTTGCACAGATATAAAAAGAATAGAAATATTTTCCAGAAATGTGTGGTGTTATTATTTTTCACAATATATTTGGTTAGTTTGAGGGATGACATGAGAATTCTACAATAAACAAGACTCTCCTTAATTTACTTACAGAGTTTTAATTTGGTAGAAAAATGAAAGGATTTCTATTTTCCCTGTGCATCAGCCATGTAATTTGAGGCAAATAATGATTTCCTTATCCATATAGTAGGCATGCTGATTCCTACTTTAAAAATTATCAGTAAAATTCATTGAAATATTTCATAAAGGCTACAACTCCTATATGTATTCTTATAAAACCTTTACCATGTCATTTTAAGCACATTTATAATATTTTTAAACTTCTATTTGCTACATTTTAAGATGGTACAAGATGATATCTATGGTTCTATAATTCTGTGATTTTTCCAATTTAACATTTTAAGATTCAGTTTTTCATTGTCCAGGGTTATCTTTTGTTAAGGCTTTTTTTTTAGTTGTATAAAATAATGACTCAGATTACTTCAAGCAGAAGAGAGTTGAATGAAAGGACACACATATATTGAAATATGTGGATACAAAAGTCTTGAGGAAAGAAAGCAATGATTCTTTTAATACCTCTTCCAGGGTTAGCAAACCCTTTCTCTCTCTTTCCCTCGCTTTCATATTCCACATTGCTACTTTGCTTTCCTCTGAAGACCAAATTCTCTGTTGAGTCATTCTTTCTATTTTCTCATAATTTGGACTGGCATAGGGATCTTGACTTCTGGAGCCTCAAATCAACATCTTCCCACAGGTGTCATGTTATTTTGAAACAAGGGTAGTGCAACACAGTAGAACTTGCCCCTTAGCAGAGCCTTGGCAGCAGAGCAAGGATTGTTTCTGTTAAGTACTGTGGCATCATCAAGTTTTCTGAAGGCAAAACAAGAACATAAGGAAGCAAGATGATCTTGGCTACTCCCTCACCTCTTTTCGGCATTCAGTAGAGACCTATTTATCACACCAGTTTGGAATGATCTAAACCAGGGAAGAAAACTGTTCCAAAATACAGGTGAACCACAAATGAGAAACAGAGTTGAATGAGGGTAGGACTTTAGGCACTGGCAGAATGAACAGACATGGCAGAAAATATTTCTAAATAGAATATTATAAAAATAATATCTTGAAATAATGTCTTTTCTAGTTAACACAGGACTAAAAACCCAAAGCACTAGTTTATGAAACATACTAAAACAAAACTTATCACTAGATTATCAATAACCTGAGAATGGTGAGTACTTTGTTGTCATTAGTTCTAACAGGCCACATGGTGGTTCCCATGACCCCTCTTTAGAGCTAGCAGTTCATGCTTTGGTAATATCATATTGAAGACAAGACAGTTAGTGCCCTTATGGGTGAAAATTAAGTTTTAGACATATCTCCCGTTCATCTACTCTACTTCATTTCATCCCCCTAAAATATTTCTAGTAAAGTGCTTTTGTTGTTCAGTCACTAAGTTGTGTCTCACTCTTTGCGACCCCATGGACTGCAGCACACCAGGCTCTCTCTTCCACTATCTCCTGGAGTTTGCTTAAATTCATGGTTCATTTTTGCTAAGGCTTTTTTTTTAGTTGTATAAAATAATGACTCAGATTACTTCAAGCAGAAGAGAGTTGAATGAAAGGACACACATATATTGAAATATGTGGATACAAAAGTCTTGAGGAAAGAAAGCAATGATTCTTTTAATACCTCTTCCAGGGTTAGCAAACCCTTTCTCTCTCTTTCCCTCGCTTTCATATTCCACATTGCTACTTTGCTTTCCTCTGAAGACCAAATTCTCTGTTGAGTCATTCTTTCTATTTTCTCATAATTTGGACTGGCATAGGGATCTTGACTTCTGGAGCCTCAAATCAACATCTTCCCACAGGTGTCATGTTATTTTGAAACAAGGGTAGTGCAACACAGTAGAACTTGCCCCTTAGCAGAGCCTTGGCAGCAGAGCAAGGATTGTTTCTGTTAAGTACTGTGGCATCATCAAGTTTTCTGAAGGCAAAACAAGAACATAAGGAAGCAAGATGATCTTGGCTACTCCCTCACCTCTTTTCGGCATTCAGTAGAGACCTATTTATCACACCAGTTTGGAATGATCTAAACCAGGGAAGAAAACTGTTCCAAAATACAGGTGAACCACAAATGAGAAACAGAGTTGAATGAGGGTAGGACTTTAGGCACTGGCAGAATGAACAGACATGGCAGAAAATATTTCTAAATAGAATATTATAAAAATAATATCTTGAAATAATGTCTTTTCTAGTTAACACAGGACTAAAAACCCAAAGCACTAGTTTATGAAACATACTAAAACAAAACTTATCACTAGATTATCAATAACCTGAGAATGGTGAGTACTTTGTTGTCATTAGTTCTAACAGGCCACATGGTGGTTCCCATGACCCCTCTTTAGAGCTAGCAGTTCATGCTTTGGTAATATCATATTGAAGACAAGACAGTTAGTGCCCTTATGGGTGAAAATTAAGTTTTAGACATATCTCCCGTTCATCTACTCTACTTCATTTCATCCCCCTAAAATATTTCTAGTAAAGTGCTTTTGTTGTTCAGTCACTAAGTTGTGTCTCACTCTTTGCGACCCCATGGACTGCAGCACACCAGGCTCCTCTCTCTTCCACTATCTCCTGGAGTTTGCTTAAATTCATGGTTCATTGAGTTGTGATGCTTTCTAACCATCTCATCTTTTGCTGCTCCCTTCTCCTTCAGTTCTCAATCTTTTCCAACATCAGAGTCTTCTCCCATGAGACAGCTCTTTCCATAAGATGGCCAAAGAATTGGAGCTTCAGCTTCAGCATCAGTCCTTCCAATGAACATTCAGCACTGATTTCCTTTAGGATTGACTGGTTTGATCTCCTTTCAGTCCAAAAGACTCTCAGGAGTCTTTTCCACTATCACAGTTTGAAAGCATAAATTCTTCAATGCTTGGTCTTTTTTATGTTTAAACTCTCGCATCTGTACACGACTACTGGAAAAACCATAGCTTTGACTATAAAAACCCCAGTCAGCAAAGTGATGTCTCTGCTTTTTAATATGCCATCTAGGTTTGTCTTAGTTTTTCTTCTAAGGGGCAAGTGTCCTTAAATTTCAACACATTTATTTTATTTTTTTTAAATTTCATGGCTGCAGTTAATGTCTGCAGTGATTTTGGAGGACCCAATAATATTTAATCTTTCATAATCCAGTTAGTATTTTAAGAAAAGACACATTCCATTAATATTCTGATGGTTGATTCTTTTATTGATAGCAAGGGAACCTGACCGAACCTATCAGTAAGGAAACTACTATAACTTTATTTTGCGATTGCCAAAATTATTTTCAACACTGTATTAGTCCCTAAAATATCAGAATCTATTTCTTATTTAGCATTACAATGTTCTTAGACCTTAGATTCACATTTACCCTATTGCACCTTTTTACCCTGATCTCTCAAAAATCTGGTCCAATTCAATAAAAAAGAATAAAGGGACCTAGATCCACTACACAGCTAATAAATGTGTGGCTCTTGCCATTTTAATAATATGCAAAATAAGAAAACATCAAGAAAACAAATTATTAACTGTGTTTTCACAAAACTTAAGCTTCCAGAGGACAAGAATGTCTTCTAATGTATATAGAATGTGGTGCACTGTTGGCAGTTGGATATTAAAATTCAATATTTACAAGTGAAACATAATTTACTGAGCCATTCCAATGCACAAGCAAATGGAATGTATTGAATATCTTGGGATTCCTGAAATGCACTTTGATTTTATGCAACATCTTGTTAACTTTATCTGTTTTTCATAGCTCTTTTCCATTAGAGGGAAGGAGAGGGGAAAATTGGATCAAGGTCCTGGTTTTTAATATGAGGCATCAACACTATGAAAAAAAAATCAAAGACACATTAATAAACTAAATATTACCTCCCACTGCTCTCTGGCTACCAGGCACACACAGTTCTCTTCACTGGACTCCTAAGAGGGCCTTCAATAAAGTGAAAGTGTAAGTTTGACATTTTTCTCGCTCACTGCCAGGAAATTCTAAATTGAGTCCCAGTTGTTTTTCAGATTAATCCACTGGAGAGAACAGAATCTGAACACAGTATTTTACAACTTTTTGAAAATTCATTTAGGCTAAATTTAGGTTTGAGTATATGTATATATCACTAATTATAAAACACTCCTCTTGCATCAACCACACGCCAGCAACATGGCTGTTAAAAAGACGAGGTAGGCATTTTTAACAGGTGAGAGGAAATTTTCTGTGAATAACAGAAACCAAGTCTTTATTTAAAAAAATCCCAAACATGCTATATTTCAAAAACTGGTCTGCTTACAAAAATTCACCTAGTTCCTCTCTGAACATTATAACAGAGAGAAAAACAGCTAGTAGCAGCTTAGCTATTTGTGTCACATCTGGGTAGAAAAGAGTACTTTTTACGAAATCTCACTCAATGAGATGTGATATTGATGTTGGAGTCTTCTTCACTCATATGTCAACCATGTAAATGCACAACAAGGTATGTTTTAAAGATCAAAAGACGTTAGTGATTTCCCTATTTGCTTTCCAATCTTTTCTAACACCTTCTGGGAATGGCTCCCCAGGAACAGCACCTCAGCGTCTTCCCAGGTGGAGAACAGAGTGGGTTCATTCCCTGGCTACATGCTGTGTTGAGAACATTACACCTGGGCATTCCTACTGATGGAAATTGAATGGAATTGCACTTTCAGGCTTTTTAAGAGCTTATTTGGTGCTTCACATGAGACTTTATTAAAAATAGGGCAGCTCTCAAAACCTTTTTAAGGCACTAGATGGTTTTTAAAAATCTAATAAATATGGATAGCTGATTAAGGAATGTATTTCTTATACTGCACGTTAATACTGTTTTTTCTCTTCATTTTCTTTTTCCAAGTTTCAAGTAATAAACTAACCTTTTTTAAAGGGTGTACTATTATCTCTACCACAAATTTGTTCATCCTAGTGGGAACTCCACCCTCTCTTTGCCTTCATCTATTTACTGGTGCATGCTAAGTTGCTTTAGTCCTATCCGACTCTTCACAACCCTACGGACCCTAGCCCATCAGACTCTTCTGTTCATAGGATCCTCCAGGCAAGAATAGGACTGGATTGTGGTGTTCTCCTCCAGGAGATCTTCCCAACCGAGGGACTGAACTCCCATCTCTTAGTATCTTGCATTGGAAGGCAGGTTTCTCACCACCAGTGACACCAACTTGCCAAAAAACAAGCCAGATTTATTCTCCCAACAACAGTTCAGGTAGATATTCTCCCCAGTCTATGGAATAGGGACTGAGGCTCAAAAGACTTAATAATGTGCTCAATATCACAAATCTAGGAAGTGGCAAGGCCAATGCAGACAAGCTTTTTTCCAGTGCTTGTGGTTACTGGTGTGGTGATAACTAGTAATGTTAGGTCTTGGGTGGGTTAGATGGTAAAGAATTTGCCTATTTGCAATAAAGGAGACCCAGGTTCAATCCCTGGGTAGGGAAGATCCCCTGGGGAAGGAAATGGTGACCTACTCCAGTATTCTTGCCTGGAGAACTCCAAAGACAGATAAGCCTGGCAAGCTGCAGTCCATGGGATCACAAAGAGTCAGACATGACTGAGCAATTAACATACAATAGGGGGAAAGCAGTTTTTGTTTATTGTCCTTTTCAATCCTGATTTGATTGCCTGAATCTTATAATCTGACTTCAGAGTTGGTGCTTTTTCCCTTAGATATAATCAAAGTCAAACAAGATTTTTGTGAAACAACAATCAGGTGACCCAAACAAAAGCAATAAATGATAATCCTACTACAGATTTAGTGTCTTATCTAGTTCTGCAAATAAATAAAAAATTTCCTATCCAAATACTGATTCTAGATGATTTTATATCACTCTCCTTTTCCTGGGCTGATTCCAAGTTTTGGTGTTTATAATAAGAAACTCCTTAGGAAACTATCATTTTCAGAAAAAAAAAAAAAAAAACCAAAAAACTTTTTTAGTCTTCAACTCGGAATTCTTGGACAGAAAATGGAAGAGTCAATAAAAGAACAGTGGAATGATTTGAGCAAAGCTTCACTGGGATTCTTGGAAACCTACCTGCATTGGGAAGCCCACAACAGGAGCTCAGCCAGGCTTCCTGAGCAGACCAAGAGTTAGGTTTTCCAGAAGTGAACTTGTCTGGAGGGGTGCTCAGTGCAGTGAAAAATATGTTTCTCAGTTTTACTATTTATTAAATGGGAGTAGGAGGTATCTGATCAATATCTTAAAATATTTAAAGTGAAAGTGCTGGGTGCTCAGTTGTGTCTCATTTTGACTCCATGGACTATAGACTGCAAGGCTCCTCTGTCCACAGGATTCTTCATTTTCTACTTTCGAGGATCTTCCTCATCTAGGGATAGAAGCCAGGTTTCCCACACTGTGGGTAGATTCTTTACCATCTGAGCCACTAGGGAAGCTCAGTAGATAATAAATCACAGTAAGTGATTATCTTTATACACGCTCCATTATACTTTACCATTTTGTAACCTATTAAATTTAATTCAACTTAAGTTTATTTTATATTTTCATGCAAAAAAACTAAGAAAACCAAAGCTTAAGTGGAAGTTTGTTCCTAAAAGGAATGCAGCTATGATTTTAGAGGTGCTAAAATACGTTTACATAGAAAATTTTCAAAAGGCATTATAACTGAGAACTTATACTCAATGAAATCTTTTAATAAATAAAACATTTATGTATACAAAGATCATAATTATTTAAATTGATAGAAATTAGCTAGAACTTTGTATATATAATTTGTCAAGCAACATCTTGTAGGTCATTAGGAGGTAGTTTAAAGGCCCTTTTAGAGAAAAAATTTTTTTAGATAGAATTTTTATTTCTGAGGTGGCAAGGTCTCATGTGGTTGCAGAATTCCTAGCTTTTATCTCTTTGGTTATATCCATGGGATAAAAGGATGACTTCTACATTTTCTGACAGCCGACTCCATTAAACGCTTACTGTCTCACACAGGGACCGACTGTTTAAGGTAGGATGGTAATATAATCTTTGGAAGATTGGGTCTTGTTATCCAGTCTACAACAGCCTCTTGAAAATTATTCTGGTCAATTCTTTGTCCTTATTACATCACTGACTAAAAAAATAAGGTCCTTCTGCCCTATACATTTCTCTTGATGTATGAAGGCATGTATGAATATATGATTGCTTATTTAGTTAGAAAAATAAACAAAAGCACATCCTAACAAATTGATCATTTATTTTCTTGCTGAGTGAAACTGAACTGTATTAGTTGTTTTCAACTCTTGTTTTCCATGATCCCATCTTCTTAGATGAGGGACCACTAAGCAAAGGAAAATGAGCCAACTATATCTTGTCAGAAAAATTTCTTCTGCTAAGACCTTTTTTTTTGGTGGGGGGTGGGGTGGGGTGAAAGTCTTATTAACATGTGTCAATTGGAGAGATACTTTGAATTTGTGAAAGTTTTGAATTATGGAAATTTTCAAAGACAATGGAAATATCAGGAAGCCATGGTGCTCTTTAGAGAGGACAAATGAATGGGAATATGTAGGGGTGGCTTCCCAGGTGTCTCAGTGGTAAAGAATTCTCCCACCAAGGCAGAAGACACAGAGACACAGGTGGTCATAGGCGGTCCCCTATCCCAGGATGGGGACTATGCCCCAGAGAAGGAAATGGCAGCCCACTCCAGTATTTTTGCCAGGAAAACTCCATGGGCAGAGGAGGGCTAGTCAGTGCAGTCCCAAAGACCCAGATGCTACAGAGAATGAATATAGATATATATATATATATATGTGTATATATATATATATATATATATATATGTATGTGTATATAGACAAACATATATAATGTTAACACATAATTTTATCAGGTATATTAGACAAATGTAACCAGCAGGAAAGACTACATTTATGTACATTTTTACATTGAGAAAATTAAGATTATTTTTAAGACATGATAATTCTCACTTTTTATACTACTATTAATTCTCTAGTTATTTTTCTTATATCATCTGCTTATTCTTCTTAGCAAACACTATTGGCACCAAGTCTACAGGAAAAAAATCAAAGAAGAGAAAGAGGAAGTGTTTTTATTTACCAGTAATTGTAAGCATAAGAAGCATCAGTTTGGGCTTCCCTGGTGGTCCAGTGGGTAAGGACACCGCCTTGCTGTGCAAGGGGCATCGGTTCAACCCCTGGCCTGGGAAGATCCCATGTGCTGTGGAGTGGATGGACTGATGTGTCCAATTACCTAGCTGGAGCTCTGGAGCACATGCGCTCAGAGCAGGTGCTCTGCGACAACAGAGGTCGCCGCAATGGGACCACACGGGCCAAAGAAAAAAGATGGATGAAAATGGACAAATGAAAGACCAATAGAAGTGGCCCGCCTGCTCCCCTCCCTCTCCACCCCATTCCCACCAAAATAAATAAATAAATAAATAAATAAACAAATAAATAAATAAATATCTTTTAAAAAATGTAAATGAGACATGAGCTTTAAAAAAAAAAGCATCAGTTTTAGTATTATTTTAGGACTACTGTACCTTGATTCAGGTTTCAGAAAATTAGCATTTCATGCCAACATAGATTTAAAGCAATTAGCCAAAAATCATTTATAAATATGTTATGAAAGAGAAACTCACATTTTTGAAAAATGTGATCTAAATTATAGATATAAGGAAATGGGAAGTATCATAAGAATAGTTACTATTTTTTCTGGAAATCCATGCTTTCATATATTTAATATAATTTCATTAAATCCAGTCTGTTTCCTAGCAAGATTCTCATTTTGTAATCAGGTAAACTGAGGCTCAGATAAATTAAGGTCTTTATAAACATCAAAATTTTTATAAAGGGTCATTCATATATTAAGTGGTAGAATGAGAATTTGAGCAGGTTTTTGGAAAATACAGAGATAAGAATAGAACTGATGTTGTTTCAAATCAGTAGAACTTAAAAATTATTTACAAACAGCAAAAGTTCTTATGAATCTCCTAAATGTTCATTTAAGACCCAGCAATAAGAAAGCTCCTAACTATTTTTTAACATTGAGAAAATTAAGTTTTTCAATCACTTTTTATTTTTTATTTTTCTTATATCATCTGCTTATTCTTCTTAGCAAACACTATTGGCACCAAGTCTACAGGAAAAAAATCAAAGAAGAGAAAGAGGAAGTGTTTTTATTTACCAGTAATTGTAAGCATAAGAAGCATCAGTTTGGGCTTCCCTGGTGGTCCAGTGGGTAAGGACACCGCCTTGCTGTGCAAGGGGCATCGGTTCAACCCCTGGCCTGGGAAGATCCCATGTGCTGTGGAGTGGATGGACTGATGTGTCCAATTACCTAGCTGGAGCTCTGGAGCACATGCGCTCAGAGCAGGTGCTCTGCGACAACAGAGGTCGCCGCAATGGGACCACACGGGCCAAAGAAAAAAGATGGATGAAAATGGACAAATGAAAGACCAATAGAAGTGGCCCGCCTGCTCCCCTCCCTCTCCACCCCATTCCCACCAAAATAAATAAATAAATAAATAAATAAACAAATAAATAAATAAATATCTTTTAAAAAATGTAAATGAGACATGAGCTTTAAAAAAAAAAGCATCAGTTTTAGTATTATTTTAGGACTACTGTACCTTGATTCAGGTTTCAGAAAATTAGCATTTCATGCCAACATAGATTTAAAGCAATTAGCCAAAAATCATTTATAAATATGTTATGAAAGAGAAACTCACATTTTTGAAAAATGTGATCTAAATTATAGATATAAGGAAATGGGAAGTATCATAAGAATAGTTACTATTTTTTCTGGAAATCCATGCTTTCATATATTTAATATAATTTCATTAAATCCAGTCTGTTTCCTAGCAAGATTCTCATTTTGTAATCAGGTAAACTGAGGCTCAGATAAATTAAGGTCTTTATAAACATCAAAATTTTTATAAAGGGTCATTCATATATTAAGTGGTAGAATGAGAATTTGAGCAGGTTTTTGGAAAATACAGAGATAAGAATAGAACTGATGTTGTTTCAAATCAGTAGAACTTAAAAATTATTTACAAACAGCAAAAGTTCTTATGAATCTCCTAAATGTTCATTTAAGACCTAGCAATAAGAAAGCTCCTAACTATAGTTGACAAAATGATCCTTGGAGACGGGATGACATTATTAATGAAATATACACTACGACTTCTATAGTTCTAGGTTGTCGATTAGTTTCCCATTGACTATAACTGCACAGTTCACCAAGAAACGTGGAATCACAATTTTAGATTCTGGCTATCTTCCTAGTGTAGAATTATGGTAGTGACAATACTGTAGATTGTGCCCACTACCTTGATTTATACATCCCTTTTACTATTTTAAAATTAATAATTTAAAAATAGACAGTAAGATAGTCTACCAAACATTCAAAGAAGAATTAATAACAGGGCTTTTCAAACTCTTCCAAAAAATACAAGAGGAGTGAACTGTTTCAACTCATTTTACAGGGCCATCATTACTCTGAGACCAAAACCAGACAAAGAAGCCAAAGAAAAGAAAGCTACTGCCCAATTTCCCTGGTAAACATAGATATTAAATGCTAAACAAAATTATTAATAAATTAAATTTAACAGTGTATTAGACTTATATGATCATATTCCATGATTGAGTGGGATTTATTTCAGGGACACAGGGCTGGTCCCACATCTACAAAATCAGCCAATGTGATACATGGCATCAATAAACTGAAGGATAAAAATTACATGATCATTTCAATAGATGCAAAAAAAAAAAAAAAAGCATTTGACAGAATGCAACATCCACTCAAAAATGGGTGAAAATGTCAACAAAATGGGCATATGGAAAACATATATCCATATGATAAAGGCGGGCTTCCCTGGCGGTTCAGTGGGTAAAGAGTCTGCCTTGCAGTTCGAGGGGCAGCTGCTGGACCCCTGGTTGGGGAAGATCCCACGTGCCATGGAGTAGCTGGACTTGTGTGTCTAATTATGAGCCAGCGCTCTGCAACGGGAGAGGCCACTGCAATCGGAGGCTCACGCATACCAAAGAATAAAAGATGGATGAAAATAAATATAAAAATAAATGAGGCATGATGGAGGGGGGAATCTAAAAAAAAAATGATAAAGGCCTTATACGATAAGCCCACAACTAACATTGTGCTTATTGTGGTGAAGAGCTAAAAGCTTTTACTCTAAGATTAAGAACAAGACAAGAATGTCCACTCTAGCCACTTCAATTCAACATAGTATTGGAAGTCCTAGTCAAAGAAATTAAACAGAAGAAATAAATAAAACGTTTTTGCTTCTTCCACATTGGAAAGAAAAAGCAAAACTATCACTAATTGTAAAAGTCATCATATGGGAAAATCTCAAGATTCCATAAAAAACTATTAGAACTAATAAATAAATTCAATAATTTTAACTACAAAATCAATACAAAAAAATCTGTTGTGTTTTTATATACTAATAATGAACTATCAGAAACAGAAATTAAGAAAACAATCTCATTTACAACTGTATCAAAAGAATAAAATACCTCGCACTAAATTTAACCAAAGTGAAATGCCTGTATACGAAAAATAATACATTAAGAAAAAGGAATCGAAGAAGACAAATGAAAAATATTACATGTTTATGAATTAGAAGAATCAAATTTTATTAAAATGTCCATACTACCCAAAACAACCCACAGGTACAATGCATCCTGTCAAAATCCTAATGCCATTTTTCACAGGAATAGAACAAACAATGCTAAAATTTACTTGGAAATGCAAAAGACCCTAAATAGCCAAAGCAATCTAGAGAAAGAAGAGCAAAGCTGGAGGGATCGTACTCCTAGATTTCAAACTCTACTACAAAGCTATAGTAATAAAAACAGTACAACAGTGGCATAAAAGCAGACACAATGATCAGTAAACATAATAGACAGCCCAGAAATAAAGTCATGTCATCTGGTCAACTAATTTACAACAAAGGAGTCAAGAATATAGAACAAAGTAGAAGAATCTCTTCAATAAATGACGTTGGGAAAACTAAAGAGCCATAGGCAAAGAATAAAAGGACCACCATCTTATAGCATACATGAAAACTAGCCCCAAACAGATTAAAAGACTGGGATACAATATCTGAACCATTAAACTCCTAGAAGATGACACTGGCAGTAAGATCCTTTCATAGGTCTTGGCAACGATCTTTTTTAATCTAACACCAAAAGTAAAAGCAATAAAAGCAAAAATAAGCAAGTGGGATTATGTCAAACTAAAAAGCTTCTGCACAGCAAAGGAAACCATAAACAAGACAAAAAGGCAACCTACAGAATGGGAGCAAACATTTGCAAATCTTTTTTTTCCACAATCACAAGTTTTTTTGTTTTTTTGATTTTACAGTTTTGTTGTTTACAGATATGTATAATTCCAGCTTAGTCATATGTATATTTCATTCCCCCCACATTTGCAAATCTTATACTTGATATGAGTCAATATAAAAAATATATGAAGCAACCATATTACTTAACAGCAAAAGAAAAACAAATACCAATCTGATTTAAAAACTGGCAAAAGATCGGCATAGATACTTTTCCAAAGGAGACATACAGACAGCCAACAGGTATGTGAATAGATGCTCAACGTCACTAACCATCAGGGAGATGCAAATCACAATTACAATGAAATATGACCTCATCCTTGTTAAAATGGTTACTATCCAAAAGACGAGAAATAAACGTTGGCAAGGTTATAGAGCAAGATCACCCTGGTCCACTGCTTGTGGGCATGTAAACTGGTGCAGTCACTGTGGAAAACAGTGTAAAGGTTCGTCAACAAATTAAAAACAGAACCACCATATGTTCCAACAACTCTACTTTTAAGTTTTTTATCAGAAGAAAATAAAAGTACTAAACAGAAAGGTGTATCTACGTTCAGGGCAGTACTATTTAAAATAGCCAAAATATGGAAGCAACCTAAGTGTCCATAGGTGGATGAGTGGATAAAGAAATTGTACAAAAGCCTATGTCAATAATATGATAGGTTCACCCTCAGAACACCACAATATGGTGAACATGATGATAAAGTAAGCCACATGGACTTTCCATTTCTCATTGTCTACAAAAATTATGTTTATACTATTCTGCCATCTATTAAGCATGCCATACTGTTAGGCCTTTCAAAAAGTATATACCTTAAAGAATAATGCTGCTGAAGAGATAGTGCTGATGGACTTGCTTGATGCAGGACTGCCACAAATACTCAATTTGTAAAAAGATGCAATATCTGAGAAACACTGTGAAAGGAAGGATGCCGCATGTATTGTCATGTTCAGTTGTTAAGTCATTTCTGACTCTTTGCTACCCCATTTATATGTATGTGCATCTATATATGAAGGCATATATATACAAAAGAATATTATTTAACAGTAGAAAACATTGGAGTCTTGTCATTCCAGACAACATGGATGAATCTCAAGGACATTATGCTAAAAGAAATAATTCAGGCAGAGAAGACAAATACAATATGGCCTTTCTTATACAAGGACTCCAAAATTAATTCAAGCCCATAAATATAGAGAATAGATTAATGGTTGCCAGAGGTGGGTAGTTAAGAATAGGAGAAATGGGTGAAGGAGATCAAAGGATAAAAAATAAAATATTTTTTTAAAAACACAGGCAAGAAGAGAAATTTTAAATTTTGAGTGGAGAGAAAAAAGAATTTGGCTCTTAGTCGCTTGGAATTCATTTGTGTGGGCAAAGATTTGAAAGCTTCCTTGATGTTATTCTTTTAATCCATGAACTCATTAAAAGTCCATGTTTTTCCCAATGATTCAGCTTAGCAATCATGGTCTATTGAAATTAAAAGTGTTTCATTATTATACGAAATTTTTGATAAGACAAAACAACACGTTGGGTAATCCAGTGTTGTGTGAATTAATACACTTCACTCCATTATATTTTTGAGTATCAAAATTGTTTTCTGGGATTTGAAATTAAATATATAAATGAGAAGTGAAGGTGAAGAAAGACAATTGGAATTACTTTTGTATAAGTATGCATAATGAAAAGACATAAAATTGTCTGACTGAACAACAGGAAGTCACCTAGTGATCTCACAGTGCTTTAGCTTCTAGGACACGTGTCTTCATTAGTAGAGTCGAAGTTATAGTGGTTTGCTTAGAATTTTATTTCCATATCCATACAACACGGTAGTTGACACGGAGTTACAGGATCAACCTCTCTTCCTAAATTGATAATTATCTCCCATGACAAGTGTCTGAAAAATCTCTGTATTCCCATTGCTGCTCTTGGTTCTTAATTAACCCACTTTTATAGGGCTTACCAGGTGGCACTAGTGGCAAAAAGTCTTGCAGGAAATACAAGAGACATGGGTGTGATCCATGGATTGGGAAGATCCCCTGATCCCCTGGAGGAGGAAAGGGCAACACTCGCTCTAGTATTAATGAACCTCCATAACTAGAGGGAAAAAATTCACTCCTTCTGCCATGATAGTCATATGTCTCTGTGATCTGATCTCAGTCCACATGTCCCTCGACACCCTCTAAGATTATTCAATGATTCCCAACTCTACAATTTCTTTTCCTGTCTCAAGGAGGTCACTGCACTCTCCTTCCACCTAAAGCAACACCACTTTCCCAACACAGAACTCTAGAAAAATTTTATTTATCTTCTACAATCTAGTTCATAGTTCACCATCAACACGCAGCCCCCTTCAGTCTCTCTGTCACTCAGTACTTGGAATTGATCTTCCTGCTTTTGTGCTCCCCAACATTATTGCTTCTTAATCCAATGATTTAACATTAATATTTATTACTGTACTTCCTATTTCATCTACTAGATTTACAGTTTCTTGAGGGTAAGAACTATGACTTACGGATCTTTGTATCCTTTGGAATATCTAGCAAATGAGAACAGTATATTACATTTTGGAGAGTTATTCCTACTCAAATTCATGCCATTGTTTGATCGGCATTTGCTAAACTGACTGCTTTTTGATAGACTTTTTTTCTGTTTTGTTCTTTACTCACGCCCCGTAGGCACCTCTGTAGAGCTCTCTGCACCCTGTCCCTCACCTTTTGTATTTAATTTTGAAGTTGACATACTGCAAGGAAGCTGGACCCTGTACTCAACTGTCCTCTTATTTAAGATGTAATAAAGCAGCCTGACATGAGGGAAAAAGGGAAACAAACAAAAAAAACTTTTAAAGACTTTAAAATACAATATTCATGATACATTTTGAGAAAATATCAGCCTGTGAGGTATTAACACTTTTTCTCAACTACTGAATTTTTCCTAATGCACCCGGTAGTTGACACGGAGTTACAGGATAATTTTTTTTCTCCCATGACAAGTGTCTGAAAAATCTCTGTATTCCCATTGCTGCTCTTGGTTCTTAATTAACCCACTTTTATAGGGCTTACCAGGTGGCACTAGTGGCAAAAAGTCTTGCAGGAAATACAAGAGACATGGGTGTGATCCATGGATTGGGAAGATCCCCTGATCCCCTGGAGGAGGAAAGGGCAACACTCGCTCTAGTATTAATGAACCTCCATAACTAGAGGGAAAAAATTCACTCCTTCTGCCATGATAGTCATATGTCTCTGTGATCTGATCTCAGTCCACATGTCCCTCGACACCCTCTAAGATTATTCAATGATTCCCAACTCTACAATTTCTTTTCCTGTCTCAAGGAGGTCACTGCACTCTCCCTTCCACCTAAAGCAACACCACTTTCCCAACACAGAACTCTAGAAAAATTTTATTTATCTTCTACAATCTAGTTCATAGTTCACCATCAACACGCAGCCCCCTTCAGTCTCTCTGTCACTCAGTACTTGGAATTGATCTTCCTGCTTTTGTGCTCCCCAACATTATTGCTTCTTAATCCAATGATTTAACATTAATATTTATTACTGTACTTCCTATTTCATCTACTAGATTTACAGTTTCTTGAGGGTAAGAACTATGACTTACGGATCTTTGTATCCTTTGGAATATCTAGCAAATGAGAACAGTATATTACATTTTGGAGAGTTATTCCTACTCAAATTCATGCCATTGTTTGATCGGCATTTGCTAAACTGACTGCTTTTTGATAGACTTTTTTTCTGTTTTGTTCTTTACTCACGCCCCGTAGGCACCTCTGTAGAGCTCTCTGCACCCTGTCCCTCACCTTTTGTATTTAATTTTGAAGTTGACATACTGCAAGGAAGCTGGACCCTGTACTCAACTGTCCTCTTATTTAAGATGTAATAAAGCAGCCTGACATGAGGGAAAAAGGGAAACAAACAAAAAAAACTTTTAAAGACTTTAAAATACAATATTCATGATACATTTTGAGAAAATATCAGCCTGTGAGGTATTAACACTTTTTCTCAACTACTGAATTTTTCCTAATGAAAATAACATTTGTACTGTCCACCAAAACTTCTTGAATATAATTGTAGACAGTGGCTAATGGTTGCCAGTACATTAACATATTCTATATAAACACATTTTCTCAATATGAGATTGGCTCATTCAACAATTACTGCTGAATTTTGAGCTGTTTTTACATGGAGAAATAAATAAAGTAGTTAGAAACACTGTTTCACCTATACTGTCATGTGTGGAAAAGATAGCTATTGTCATTGTGCTAAGGGAATAGGAGTGCTCACAATGGCACGGGACGATGGTCTGGAGGGGTGGGAAGAGGGGAACTAGGTGGGGGTAGGAACCAGGGATATGCATATGACTGATCTGGGAACATACATGTCTGTGAACAACAAAACTCTGTAAAACCTTTAAAATAAAGAATTAAAAAAGAAAATAAAAGAAAAGAAACACTGTTTCAGGGCCTCTTTTGGTCAAATAACCTCTGTTTGGAATCTTGTGTTTCAGAAGATTTTTACAGAATCAAAAAAATAAAGCATTATATAAAAATGAATGATAAATAACTAGGTTCCTGGGCTATATTTTCTTTTTTTCCTTTGTTGTGTCTTCTGCCTTGCATGGAGGGTTGTATGAGAGACCAACAGTGTTAAATAGAGAAGCTTTCTTATCTTATAGGTGGATTACTATGAAAAGGTTGACTATCCCAGGGAAAAACAGATTTTCTAGTGAAGACAGGAGAAGTGGTATCCAAATCCATGTCAGAGGAGTGTAGAGAAGGGAAAGGTAGGGATATTATGAGCGAATTAAAAAGAGTACCCCTACACAAAATGGACTTGACCCTGACTCAAAGTGACACATTACTGAGTAATATTTATACAATCCTTTAGATTCCATGTAGCTTAGAATAAGACTGGATTCTTTTTGGTTGTCTACCAAAGTTACATATCTTTCTAGTCTCTCTGGTCATAGTAAAAGCCTTTTAGAAGAAAGTAAACTAAAATGTTAAGTGAATAAATTTCAGCTCTGTAGACATAAAGTCATTGAACACTATCAAATATATTCTGGTTTTTATAGAAGGTGAGCTTAAGAAACTGTACACCAGTGGTCTTTATTTTGAGCAAAATTTTATAACTCATTATTTAAAAAAAAAAGTATTGAAAGAAAGATAGGAAAATGAAATGGCAGTCACCAAGCAGAATAAGGAATTAAATAAAAATATTTTCATGTTAGACTAATATATCGTTTTATAATAGTATTACCAGACTGAGAGAAAAGTACAGAATTTTAAACAGAGAGGTATGTCTTTACTGACCAAGGCTCCTTTGGGTCACTGACTTTGTCATTTTATAATCATTATTTTTGGACTTTTCCTCATGGGAAGTGTGACAGTTGTTGCAGAAAAAGTCCTAGATCTTCTTCTCTGGGAGCATTTTCTTTTCATCAGGAAATTTCTTGCTCAGAAGCTCCAAACAAACTCTCCTTTAGGGCATTTAAGCTAGAAATCATCACATACTCTAGTTCCAAAACAGTACTGGGAATGTGAAGATCTGGAAGGAGAACACTCTTGAGAGTCCCTTGGACAGCAAGGAGATCAAACAAACCAATCTGTCCTAAAGGAAATCAATCTGAATAGTCATTGGAAGGATTGATGCTGAAGCTGAAGCACCAGTACTTTGGCCACCTGATGTGATGAGTCAACTCACTGGAAAAGACTCTGATGCTGGGAAAGACTGAGGACAGGAAGAGAAGTGGGTCGCAGAGGATGAGAGGGTTAGATAGCATCACAAACTCAGTAGAGATGAATCTGAGCAAACTCTGGAAAATAGTGAAGGCTGGGGGAGACTGGCATGCTGCAGTTCATAGGGTCGCAAAAAGTCAGAAACAACTTAGCGACTGAAGAATAAGGACAAAGGAAGTTGGGCTCTGCCAGCAAGGAAGAAAGGAAGATCAGTAGAACAATGCTAGTGGCTGTGACAAACATAAATAAAAGAGTACCCCTACACAAAATGGACTTGACCCTGACTCAAAGTGACACATTACTGAGTAATATTTATACAATCCTTTAGATTCCATGTAGCTTAGAATAAGACTGGATTCTTTTTGGTTGTCTACCAAAGTTACATATCTTTCTAGTCTCTCTGGTCATAGTAAAAGCCTTTTAGAAGAAAGTAAACTAAAATGTTAAGTGAATAAATTTCAGCTCTGTAGACATAAAGTCATTGAACACTATCAAATATATTCTGGTTTTTATAGAAGGTGAGCTTAAGAAACTGTACACCAGTGGTCTTTATTTTGAGCAAAATTTTATAACTCATTATTTAAAAAAAAAAGTATTGAAAGAAAGATAGGAAAATGAAATGGCAGTCACCAAGCAGAATAAGGAATTAAATAAAAATATTTTCATGTTAGACTAATATATCGTTTTATAATAGTATTACCAGACTGAGAGAAAAGTACAGAATTTTAAACAGAGAGGTATGTCTTTACTGACCAAGGCTCCTTTGGGTCACTGACTTTGTCATTTTATAATCATTATTTTTGGACTTTTCCTCATGGGAAGTGTGACAGTTGTTGCAGAAAAAGTCCTAGATCTTCTTCTCTGGGAGCATTTTCTTTTCATCAGGAAATTTCTTGCTCAGAAGCTCCAAACAAACTCTCCTTTAGGGCATTTAAGCTAGAAATCATCACATACTCTAGTTCCAAAACAGTACTGGGAATGTGAAGATCTGGAAGGAGAACACTCTTGAGAGTCCCTTGGACAGCAAGGAGATCAAACAAACCAATCTGTCCTAAAGGAAATCAATCTGAATAGTCATTGGAAGGATTGATGCTGAAGCTGAAGCACCAGTACTTTGGCCACCTGATGTGATGAGTCAACTCACTGGAAAAGACTCTGATGCTGGGAAAGACTGAGGACAGGAAGAGAAGTGGGTCGCAGAGGATGAGAGGGTTAGATAGCATCACAAACTCAGTAGAGATGAATCTGAGCAAACTCTGGAAAATAGTGAAGGCTGGGGGAGACTGGCATGCTGCAGTTCATAGGGTCGCAAAAAGTCAGAAACAACTTAGCGACTGAAGAATAAGGACAAAGGAAGTTGGGCTCTGCCAGCAAGGAAGAAAGGAAGATCAGTAGAACAATGCTAGTGGCTGTGACAAACATAAATAATATCCAATGTCTCAAACAGGACAGACCTTTGTTTCTTGCTTATGCAAAATTCAAAAGAGTTATAAAAGCTCAGTTCTTTTTGCAGTTATAGAGAAATAGGTTTCTTCCATCTTATGGCTCATCTAAGTTCAACAAATGACTTTCACCTTCATGTGGTCATCTGCATCAAGTCAGCTGAAGGGGAAAGAAATGGGTAAGAATATCTCCTTCTTAAGACCCTTAAACTGCCAGTCATGGGTACTACATGACTGTTTCCTCCCCAATCATGAAGCAGATGGAGAGGGTTTGAGAAATATGAGACCTAACTAAGCTGAACTTCCAGGCAGCAACCACGTCGTGAACAAGAAAGGAATGTGTGAGCTGGATAATCAAATAGTTTGATGGTGGAACGATGGCCTTTTAAGAGTTCTGATTACGAATACATTACCACCCCAGAGGGATATACTTAACAGCAAATCACAGGGTATAGCACCATTATTACTAAGGACTTGTTTGAGGATATGTATTAGGGCATGCTAATCCAATTTTTAGATGTCTTAAAATTGAGGGGAAAACCAACATGTTTGTTGAAAGCTCCAGAATCCTACTCCAAACCTTAAAAGAATAAGGGATCAAATTGAGGATAAAGTTGCTAAAAATAAATACAAACTCCTATAGCTAGGTCAACATATGTAGTAGTACAATTTAACTGGGCAAATATTTATTTAGTTCTGATTATATTCAGAGCATGCGCTAGGGGCCAAGTAAGGGATATAGAAAATAAGGGTTAGTAAGGAAAGTTAACAAACTTGATTGTTTCTGGAAGTGCGTAACTAAGATGATAAGTGAATTTAAAATAAACCTTATGTATTCACTCATTTATTCATTTACCTATAAGTGAGTTTCCATTTTTTCCCTTCAAGGAAAGAGGGCATGTGTGTAAATAGTTGTGATAGAAGGTAGAACATGCAAAATGCTTTCTAAAATATTGATTAAATTAACTGAGTGGAAGAAATTGCTTCCAATAAAAAAGATAAGGAAGATATTGGAGAACAGAAGCTAATTTGAGTTACTTAAAGATAGATAGACTAGCACACAGTGAAAAGGAAAGAGGTGGGATTACATTCCAAGAAGGAAGACAAAAACTGTAGAAGGAGATATCAGGAGACTTAGAAACTCTGTTTAGCTGCAGTTTGAGTGAAGGAAGAAACCAGAGAACTGTCTGTTATGCTATTCTGAAACAAAACTGCACGTGATCATCAATGCTGAGTTAAAATTTTAAAATTTTCTTCAAGAGGGATGCAATCAGCAAATAATTATTACATTTCTACTATTCATACATCAGAGGCTATAAAGATCACAGAGGTTTTTACATGTGTTCATATGAGAAATGGTAAACACCAACATCAGAAAATCTGGAGATAGTTAACCTAAAGAAAAATTATTATTTGAAGGACTATCACGATGAAGAAGGATTAACCTAATGTCATTCTTTCTTCATTTTTTTCAAAAGCTCCTACACCAATTCATTACCCTAAACTAGGGCAAAGAGAACTTGTAGGAAGGCTATTTTTGAGGAGATGGTGTATGTGGGGGCATCTGGTTGTCAACAAAAATCCCTTATTAAAATAAACCAACGGTGAGAGTGTTTACAGCTGAATTTGTGACCATTTTCCAGGACAATGTAGGAGGGTCATCAAAAGCTCCAGAATCCTACTCCAAACCTTAAAAGAATAAGGGATAAAGTTGCTAAAAATAAATACAAACTCCTATAGCTAGGTCAACATATGTAGTAGTACAATTTAACTGGGCAAATATTTATTTAGTTCTGATTATATTCAGAGCATGCGCTAGGGGCCAAGTAAGGGATATAGAAAATAAGGGTTAGTAAGGAAAGTTAACAAACTTGATTGTTTCTGGAAGTGCGTAACTAAGATGATAAGTGAATTTAAAATAAACCTTATGTATTCACTCATTTATTCATTTACCTATAAGTGAGTTTCCATTTTTTCCCTTCAAGGAAAGAGGGCATGTGTGTAAATAGTTGTGATAGAAGGTAGAACATGCAAAATGCTTTCTAAAATATTGATTAAATTAACTGAGTGGAAGAAATTGCTTCCAATAAAAAAGATAAGGAAGATATTGGAGAACAGAAGCTAATTTGAGTTACTTAAAGATAGATAGACTAGCACACAGTGAAAAGGAAAGAGGTGGGATTACATTCCAAGAAGGAAGACAAAAACTGTAGAAGGGAGATATCAGGAGACTTAGAAACTCTGTTTAGCTGCAGTTTGAGTGAAGGAAGAAACCAGAGAACTGTCTGTTATGCTATTCTGAAACAAAACTGCACGTGATCATCAATGCTGAGTTAAAATTTTAAAATTTTCTTCAAGAGGGATGCAATCAGCAAATAATTATTACATTTCTACTATTCATACATCAGAGGCTATAAAGATCACAGAGGTTTTTACATGTGTTCATATGAGAAATGGTAAACACCAACATCAGAAAATCTGGAGATAGTTAACCTAAAGAAAAATTATTATTTGAAGGACTATCACGATGAAGAAGGATTAACCTAATGTCATTCTTTCTTCATTTTTTTCAAAAGCTCCTACACCAATTCATTACCCTAAACTAGGGCAAAGAGAACTTGTAGGAAGGCTATTTTTGAGGAGATGGTGTATGTGGGGGCATCTGGTTGTCAACAAAAATCCCTTATTAAAATAAACCAACGGTGAGAGTGTTTACAGCTGAATTTGTGACC
Source organism: Tragulus kanchil (assembly GCA_022376925.1). Classification (NCBI taxonomy): domain Eukaryota; kingdom Metazoa; phylum Chordata; class Mammalia; order Artiodactyla; family Tragulidae; genus Tragulus; species Tragulus kanchil. The sequence goes on along the minus strand of JAIOJX010000004.1, from coordinate 271,456,670 downwards.
ATTTTCCAGGACAATGTAGGAGGGTCATCAAAAGGCCTTCTGGAAATTGAGAAGGGATTTCTAAGGCCTCTGTTCCAACCTAGGAGTGGTGGAGAAGGAAATGGCAACCCAGTCCAGTATTCCTGCTTGGGAAATCCCATGAATAAAGGAGCCTGGTGAGCTACAGTCCACAGAGTCACAGTCAGGTATGTCTTATCAACTAAACAACAAAAAATATCCTCTTATTCCAAGTGCCATTCAAGAGCTCAGAAACACAGACTTCCCTGGTGATCCAGTGGTTAAAAATCTGTCTTCCAATGAAGGGGACTCGGGCTTGCTCGTTGATCAGGGAACTAATATCCCACATGCAGAGGGACGACTGAGCTCACACATTAAAGAGAACTCCATTTGCCACAATGTAGAGCCTGCATGCCATAGCTAAAACCTAACAGACAAAAATAATAACTAAAAATGTTTAAAAGAGATCGGAAATAAAGTGCTGGAAGTTTTTGGTTACCTGCAGGTGAATGAATAAACAGATACCGACTCGAGAAGGTTCTTGACAATATCTAACATTTTAAGTGCATAGACCGTTTGATCCAGCAATCCCATTCCTGGAACCAGATCTATGGAAACAGTTGTGCATATTCTGAAATGTAAATAATCTTCCATCTGCTCACACAGGGGATAAGTCCCAGGAAACCTGAGGATACCCAAATCCAGAGATGCTCAAGTCCCTTATATAACATGCATAATATTTGCATATTACCTACACACATTCTCTCATATACTTTAAATCATCTCTTAATTACTTATAATGACTAATACAAGGTAAATACTATGGAAATAGTTGTAAATACAATGTAAATGCTATGTAAATTGTTGCTGGCATGCAGCAAATTCAAGTCTTGTTTTCTGGAACTTTCTGGGATGTTTTTCTGAGTATTTTTGATCCAAAGTTGCTTGAATCTGTTAGAAGCATAACTTGCAGATACAGAAGGCAAGCTGTGTCAAATATGGACATAACCGAACTATTTAGAGTAACTAGACATTAGAAATAATCGAATCTGTCAACTGGTGACATTAAACAAACTATGATAGAGCAGGCAGTGTAATACTATGCAGCCATGAAAAGAATGAGATAGGTCCATGTGTGCTGACACAGAAAAGTGTACAAGATATATTAATAAAGAGAATAAGAACAGTGCAAAAAAAAAGAGTATACTGGAGTGGGTTGCTATGCCCTCCTCCATAGGATCTTCCTGACTCAGTGATCAACCTGCATCTCTTATGTCTCCTGAACTGGCAGGTGGGTGCTTTACCACTAGTGCCACCTGAGAAACTCAGTCTTACCCATAAACAATTAAAAAAAAAAAAACTTACAAAGCAAAGCAGAAATGTGATATTTAAACTTCAGCTATATAGGACATGCATAGGTTAGAAAACCAGTAGATTAGCACATTTTTTATGAGTCTTTTTAAGAGACAAATATTTGGAACCATTTTATTGTGCCATAGTCATTTTGATTCTATTGATATTTAGCAAAAAGAGATCATTCACTATTGCTCCAAATCAGTAAAAACTTCAAGTAGTTCCTAAGTAATTGTCCTACAGTAGGCTCTTGCTTGTCATACTAAGTCTAATCCATCATTGTGTTATAACTGGCACACATCTTGCCTATTAAATATTATTTTTCTAAACTTCCCAACATAATCTCTCCAGTCATATCAAGACTGCCCATTACTCATTCTAATTCCATTTTTGCCTCTCAGTATTTTCTTGGCATATCCTTCCTCTTATTTCCTAACTGTAGAATCTGTAAATTTTCCTGAAGTCTTCCTAATTAGTCTGGCCTCATCAGCTCCATCCTTCACTGACCTCAACAAAGTAACTATGTCTGTATGTTACATTTTGATATTTAATTATATCTAAATTTAAGTAACTTTTTATTTGTTTTATGTTGGTTTCATTTTCTTTCCAGTCAGAATATATGTTCCACAAGGTCAGATGACCTGTCATCCATTAATTCTGCATTTCCTGGAATATGCAGAATGGTATGAGGAATTAAGGCTTCCTAGGTGGCTCAGTGGTATGAATCTGCTTGCCAATATGGGCAATAAGGACTTGATCCCTGGGTCACGAAAATCCCCTGGAGAAGGAAACGGCAACCCCACTCCAGTATTCTTGCCTGAAAAAGCCCATGAATAGAGGAGCTTGGTGGGCTACAGTCCATGGGGTAGAAAAGAGTCAGACGTCGCGTCTGAGCATTCACTGAGCATTCACACACTAAGAATTAAGTGAGTGTTCTAGGAATATTTATGAAGTAGAGTTGGTTTCAATTCAATTTAATAAGGTCTCATATATATTTTTTTACTTTTGAAATAAAGACTGTCATCACACAATAATTTTTATTTTATATATTCTTACTGAACTATTATTTCAATAAGAAATGGACAAGAAGTTAAGCAAACTGCAGGAGATAGTGGAGGGAAAAGAAGCCTGATGGGCTACAGTCCATCAGGTTGCAAAGAGTCACCCATGACTTAGTGACTGAACAACAACAATTGAACTATTAACAATAAATAAGATTTTACTTGTTATAACTTTACTGTTTTCACCATTATTAATATTTATTTGCCTTGACCTAACATCATTGTCTGTTATCTTACTGAACATTTGCTTCTATGGGGAACTTCTTCATTGAAGACTAGGTCTTGGTCAAAGGGAAAGACAGGAAAGGTTCTATTTCACAAAGGACTATGAGGTGTAATAAAATCTGTCTACAAAAGACGTCACTTTTTAAATTGTTAATAACAACAACATGATTACTCATTTTACCTACATAGGAAAACTATGAAATTAATAGTTTTTATGTGTTTGTGGATATGCAGGGTTTGAAAATAGAATATAAAACTTTTTGCTCAGGTTATACTAGAGAAAACATTTTAAAATCATATAAGGAAAATCAGTAATTTGGATATATGTATGGTTGGTTTGCCCTGAATTACACTGGAAAGATCAATGTTGAAGGTGAAGCTCCAGTATGGTCATCTGATGCAAACAGACAACTCATTGAAAAAGTCCCTCATTGAAAAGATGCTGGGAAAGACTGGGGGTAGAAGAAATGGGTGTCAGAGGATGAGATGGTTGGATGGCATCACCAGTGCCATGGATGTGAACTTGGGCGAACTCTCAGAGACGGTGAGGGACACAGAAGTCTGAGGTGCTGCAGTCCATTAGGCTCTCAAGGAGTTGGACATGTCTGGGTAACTGAACAACAACAATAATGGTTTAGTTGCTCAGTTGTGTCTGACTCTTTACAACTCCTTGGATTGTGGTCCACCAAGCTCCTTTGTTCATGGAATTCACCAGGCAAGAATACTGGAATGGGTTGCCATTTCCTTCTCTGGATATACGTATACATATCGCTAAATCATGATGCAGTACAGCAAAAACTAATACAACATTGTAAAGCAATTATATTCAGATATTTTTTAAAATTTAGCTCTCATTTTTCAAATTAAATTTCCATGAATTTAACCTTACTGTGGCTATATGATTGCTATTTCAAATTCTGTGACTGAATGGGAGTTCATGGAGACTAGAGCCTCATCTCAGTCACCTTGTTTCCAGAGTAAAATACATAGTAAAGGACCTGTGTGCCAATGCATGAGACACAGGTTTGGTCCCAGGTAGGGAAGATTCCCTAGAGAAGGAACTGGCAACCTCCTCCAGTATTCTTGCCTGGAGAATCCATGGACAGCAAGTAAAGAGGTGGTCATGGAGTCCATGGGGTCACAAAGAGGTGGTCATGACTGAGTTACTGGGCATGCACCCTCTCAGAGCCAACAAAGACTATACCCTAAAAATTTCATAAAATTAGTCTTACTCTAATCCATTCCCCATACTTTTAAATGAATGTACTTTTTCAAAATGCAAACACAGTCAGGCCAATCTCCTGTTTAAACTTCAAAGGGATTTACAATAACTAAAAAGTTTTTATGTGTTTTTTTGTGGTTTTTTTTATGCAGGGTTTGAAAATAGAATATAAAACTTTTTGCTCAGGTTATACTAGAGAAAACATTTTAAAATCATATAAGGAAAATCAGTAATTTGGATATATGTATGGTTGGTTTGCCCTGAATTACACTGGAAAGATCAATGTTGAAGGTGAAGCTCCAGTATGGTCATCTGATGCAAACAGACAACTCATTGAAAAAGTCCCTCATTGAAAAGATGCTGGGAAAGACTGGGGGTAGAAGAAATGGGTGTCAGAGGATGAGATGGTTGGATGGCATCACCAGTGCCATGGATGTGAACTTGGGCGAACTCTCAGAGACGGTGAGGGACACAGAAGTCTGAGGTGCTGCAGTCCATTAGGCTCTCAAGGAGTTGGACATGTCTGGGTAACTGAACAACAACAATAATGGTTTAGTTGCTCAGTTGTGTCTGACTCTTTACAACTCCTTGGATTGTGGTCCACCAAGCTCCTTTGTTCATGGAATTCACCAGGCAAGAATACTGGAATGGGTTGCCATTTCCTTCTCTGGATATACGTATACATATCGCTAAATCATGATGCAGTACAGCAAAAACTAATACAACATTGTAAAGCAATTATATTCAGATATTTTTTAAAATTTAGCTCTCATTTTTCAAATTAAATTTCCATGAATTTAACCTTACTGTGGCTATATGATTGCTATTTCAAATTCTGTGACTGAATGGGAGTTCATGGAGACTAGAGCCTCATCTCAGTCACCTTGTTTCCAGAGTAAAATACATAGTAAAGGACCTGTGTGCCAATGCATGAGACACAGGTTTGGTCCCAGGTAGGGAAGATTCCCTAGAGAAGGAACTGGCAACCTCCTCCAGTATTCTTGCCTGGAGAATCCATGGACAGCAAGTAAAGAGGTGGTCATGGAGTCCATGGGGTCACAAAGAGGTGGTCATGACTGAGTTACTGGGCATGCACCCTCTCAGAGCCAACAAAGACTATACCCTAAAAATTTCATAAAATTAGTCTTACTCTAATCCATTCCCCCATACTTTTAAATGAATGTACTTTTTCAAAAATGCAAACACAGTCAGGCCAATCTCCTGTTTAAACTTCAGAAGTGGCATTTACTTTATTTCCAAATTTTCTAAAATAAGCACATATTGATTTTATAACCATGAGGAAATAAATTAAATAAATCCATTAGTGACTCCCTCAAGTCTTCAAGATAAAGTTCAAGTTGCTTAACAGGGCATAGCAATCCCTTCATGGTTTGCCTTCTGTCTATTTCTAGAGTTTTAACTTTTCCCATAGCCTTACAAGCCTCAAGGCATGTGAATCTTTCCTGTCCCTGGGTGGCGACAGGCTCTTAGGCACATCTGTTATCTTTTCACCTTCTGCTCTCTCTATCCTCATATCTTTTCCATGTTTTTCTGCCTGCTAATGGCTACTCATCCTTCTAGAGTTAGGTCCAGACTCAGGTTAAGTAGTGTACCTTTCATGAAGCCTTTCCTAACGCCTTGGTGTCAATTAAATGTCCTTCATCTGTTACCAAATCCTGTCTGTAACTTTATCAGGAAGAGTATATCTTGAAGTCTATTTTCCCACCAGATTTTTTCTATTCTCACACGAAAATGTATTCTCATTTAACCAGATTCTAGGCCATTCACATATGTTTGTATGGATAGGTGTGTGTTAATTCATTTCAGCCTGTTCGACTCTTTGTGACCTCATGGACTGTAGCCTGCCAGTTTCCTCTGTCCATGTGATTCTCCAGACAAGAATGGAGTGGATTGCCATTTCCTCCTTCAGGAGATCCTCCTGATCCAGGGATAGAACCTTCATCTCATGTCTCCTGCATTGGCAGGCTAGTTCTTTACCACTAGCACCAGTTAGGAATAGCCGGTGCTCAAAAAATTTATTTTTCATTGAATGAAGAGATGATATATTTTCTTTAAACACAGGGTCAAACGTGACCTTAGACCCTATCTATTTTAATTTCTATATTTAAGCCCACTCCAGCTCCTCACAAAGACACAGAAGAGTAGGAGCATTTACATTGAAATGAAATTGATAATTCACATAATCAGAATCTGATTAGGAATGCATGTTTTCTTTCAATATCAGCTTTCTTCAATGACCTTTAACAATTCAGTGCCTTGGAAGAATTTAAATAGTTCTTGTGAAATAACTAATTTTATACTGAAAAGACAACAGTTTTATAAGAAATGAAGGATGCTTTAAAAAAGTTCACAACATTTTATATAGTAGATAATCAATAAAATAAATAAATCCATTAGTGACTCCCTCAAGTCTTCAAGATAAAGTTCAAGTTGCTTAACAGGGCATAGCAATCCCTTCATGGTTTGCCTTCTGTCTATTTCTAGAGTTTTAACTTTTCCCATAGCCTTACAAGCCTCAAGGCATGTGAATCTTTCCTGTCCCTGGGTGGCGACAGGCTCTTAGGCACATCTGTTATCTTTTCACCTTCTGCTCTCTCTATCCTCATATCTTTTCCATGTTTTTCTGCCTGCTAATGGCTACTCATCCTTCTAGAGTTAGGTCCAGACTCAGGTTAAGTAGTGTACCTTTCATGAAGCCTTTCCTAACGCCTTGGTGTCAATTAAATGTCCTTCATCTGTTACCAAATCCTGTCTGTAACTTTATCAGGAAGAGTATATCTTGAAGTCTATTTTCCCACCAGATTTTTTCTATTCTCACACGAAAATGTATTCTCATTTAACCAGATTCTAGGCCATTCACATATGTTTGTATGGATAGGTGTGTGTTAATTCATTTCAGCCTGTTCGACTCTTTGTGACCTCATGGACTGTAGCCTGCCAGTTTCCTCTGTCCATGTGATTCTCCAGACAAGAATGGAGTGGATTGCCATTTCCTCCTTCAGGAGATCCTCCTGATCCAGGGATAGAACCTTCATCTCATGTCTCCTGCATTGGCAGGCTAGTTCTTTACCACTAGCACCAGTTAGGAATAGCCGGTGCTCAAAAAATTTATTTTTCATTGAATGAAGAGATGATATATTTTCTTTAAACACAGGGTCAAACGTGACCTTAGACCCTATCTATTTTAATTTCTATATTTAAGCCCACTCCAGCTCCTCACAAAGACACAGAAGAGTAGGAGCATTTACATTGAAATGAAATTGATAATTCACATAATCAGAATCTGATTAGGAATGCATGTTTTCTTTCAATATCAGCTTTCTTCAATGACCTTTAACAATTCAGTGCCTTGGAAGAATTTAAATAGTTCTTGTGAAATAACTAATTTTATACTGAAAAGACAACAGTTTTATAAGAAATGAAGGTTGCTTTAAAAAATTTCACAACATTTTATATAGTAGATAATCAATAAATATGGAATCAACACATGAATGATTTGGTTTTGGTAAACACAGAGTTGATCATACATTGGAACACTGAATTTACAAATATTCTCAAAAGTTAATGTTTGGGTACTCCAAATTAAAATAAATAAAGTTTAGCAATTTTTCATATTTTTTAGAAACCTTTCAGTTCTTAGATTTTTTTTTTTTTTTTTTTTGATTAGGAGAGGATCTTAAACTATCCCGCATCTAGGAAAGTGGTTGTATTTCTTTTCTGAAGATTTACATCAAAATGGTGTATTTTTCAACATTTATCAAAGGAATTAACATTCTATTATTTAGGATGCTTTCGAAATATGATGCTTGACAGATGGACATATAACTTCATGGGAGTCAAATATAAAGCTGTGCTAGTTAATGGCTGATCTCTAAAATTAAAAGAAAAATTCCTATTTCCCTAGACCTTTCAGCCTTTTAGCTTTTATCCTTGCACTGGGCCAGGTTTGTACACACAGAAACGTTTAGCAAAGTAAGTTATTTTTGTATGGTTTACACGAAGTCATTTGTTAAGGAATTAATATAACCACGCTGGTATATTTTCTGCTGCAAATATTTAAGGAGCCAATGACAGAATTAGAGCCAGCTTCACGGGTGCACACCCTTTAGAGTCACAAACAGGATGATGTTTAGAAGGTCCTTTGCTTGGCTTCATGCTCTCCAAACCCAGTCTGGAAATTCTTAAGTCATTTTTGAACAAAGCAGATTTTCATTTGTATTGGGCACCAAACATTAAGCAGCCAGTCCCAGATATAAATTAAGTGATTCTCCAGCATTTGAACAACTGGTTGGGGAATGCACGGCTCATATGCCCAATTCTAAGCGGCTACCCATGAACAACACACCTAGGGTCCTGTCTGCCTGTCTCTACTCGTTGGGCTTGCCTGTCAGGAGCAGTACACAGGTTAAAAGAGAAAGATTCTCCTAAGTGTCAATCCCTCCTGCTGGCTCAAGAGAACAAAGCTGGCAGGCAACGTGAATCAGATAGCGTCCTGTGCATGCCCAAGCTTCCACATAAAGCCGATAGGTCTAATTTCAGCTTTACTGGCCTTGGGAGTGTTCCTTTAAGTTCACTAAGTAGGATATACCTGTACGCAAGCAGTCTAATGTTTTTGTGATCTTGCTGCTGTGAAAGTATTTAATAATAAGCCTCAGAAGTTGGGAGGTAAGAAGGAAATCTATGATGTCTAATGCCAAGGTGGTGTTCAGTGCGTTGAAAGTTGATGAAATTTCCTTTTAACACCCCTTGAAACTGACATTTTGCTGCCGTTTAAATTTTTTCCCTCCAAACTATTTTTTATACCTGTGATTTAGAGTGATATACAGCAAAGCAGTGGCTATGAATTGGCTCAAAATGATTCTAGGGGTAATGAGCAGGGATTGAAAAAAGTCTGCTCCTGTTCATTTAAGGAAAGTAAAGCTAACTTTATCCTGCAGCTGCATGCAAGGCAGGGTCAAAGATTTGAGACTGCTCAAATAGTGCCATCCAAATTTGATCGGTTTGAAGTGATAACTAGGTTCCAGAATCCCATAGATTGATAAAAGAAAAAATATATTTAAATAGATTTCATTTGTGTAATGGTTTACACAAAGTCATTTGTTAAGGAATTAATATAACCACGCTGGTATATTTTCTGCTGCAAATATTTAAGGAGCCAATGACAGAATTAGAGCCAGCTTCACGGGTGCACACCCTTTAGAGTCACAAACAGGATGATGTTTAGAAGGTCCTTTGCTTGGCTTCATGCTCTCCAAACCCAGTCTGGAAATTCTTAAGTCATTTTTGAACAAAGCAGATTTTCATTTGTATTGGGCACCAAACATTAAGCAGCCAGTCCCAGATATAAATTAAGTGATTCTCCAGCATTTGAACAACTGGTTGGGGAATGCACGGCTCATATGCCCAATTCTAAGCGGCTACCCATGAACAACACACCTAGGGTCCTGTCTGCCTGTCTCTACTCGTTGGGCTTGCCTGTCAGGAGCAGTACACAGGTTAAAAGAGAAAGATTCTCCTAAGTGTCAATCCCTCCTGCTGGCTCAAGAGAACAAAGCTGGCAGGCAACGTGAATCAGATAGCGTCCTGTGCATGCCCAAGCTTCCACATAAAGCCGATAGGTCTAATTTCAGCTTTACTGGCCTTGGGAGTGTTCCTTTAAGTTCACTAAGTAGGATATACCTGTACGCAAGCAGTCTAATGTTTTGTGATCTTGCTGCTGTGAAAGTATTTAATAATAAGCCTCAGAAGTTGGGAGGTAAGAAGGAAATCTATGATGTCTAATGCCAAGGTGGTGTTCAGTGCGTTGAAAGTTGATGAAATTTCCTTTTAACACCCCTTGAAACTGACATTTTGCTGCCGTTTAAATTTTTTCCCTCCAAACTATTTTTTATACCTGTGATTTAGAGTGATATACAGCAAAGCAGTGGCTATGAATTGGCTCAAAATGATTCTAGGGGTAATGAGCAGGGATTGAAAAAAGTCTGCTCCTGTTCATTTAAGGAAAGTAAAGCTAACTTTATCCTGCAGCTGCATGCAAGGCAGGGTCAAAGATTTGAGACTGCTCAAATAGTGCCATCCAAATTTGATCGGTTTGAAGTGATAACTAGGTTCCAGAATCCCATAGATTGATAAAAGAAAAAAATATATTTAAATAGATTAGGGCATTCTCAGCTATCAGTTGCAAAATTGCTTGCTATCTTTGCACACTTCAATTTTTAAAGTTACATCTGCTTTAATTGAGCCAGTCTAAATTTACAAATTAATACCACATAGTTCTATATTCTAATTCTTAGAGAGGATTATTGTTTCCATATGAGTATCTATCACAGGCGAAAATGGAAGCCAAAGCCCAAACCCTATAAATGCTACTGGCAATACATTTGTGGATATGCATGATGTTGAACTTAATAATTACTACTTGAATGCTCAAATTATACAGAATACCTTGTAAATGAGTAATGCAGTGTCTTCCACATAGCCTATCGACTGTGACCATTATGAAAACACTGACCTAGCACTAATTGTACATACCCTTTTTTCTCCACCTCATTCTATTTTCTCCACATCAACAGTTAAAAACCAAAATCCAACAAGACTTTCTTATAAAAAGAGTCTGGAATATTAATTGCCTATTATCTTCTATTTTTGAGTCTAGTCCAATGGTTCTACCTTATTCATCCCCATATTTCCCTTTCATAACAGATATTTTAAAAGGATATTCTGTGCAGGAAGCATGAGAAAAGAGCAAACATCCTTGAGGACACAGATAGGTCACTTCAGCTGCGTCCAACTCTTTGCTACTGCATGGAATGTAGCCCCCCAGGCTTCTCTGTCCATGGAGTTCTCCAAGCAAGAATACTGGAATGGGTTGCTACTTCCTCCTCTAGGGGATCTTCCTGACACAGGGATTGAACCTGTGTCTACCTGCATTGGCAGGTGGATTCTTTACCACTAGCGCCACCTGGGAAGCCCTTGAGTACACTAGATTTTTTTTAAAAAAGGATAAGTACTAACAAACAAGGTTTATTTAAATATAATTATAGAAAGTGGGAAATTATCTTAATTTATTTGGGGACAACATCTCTCCAAAATACAGAAGTACGGTATTTGCTTAAAATAATTTTCTACGTTAAAAATAGGATGGAACTGGCTTTCCTGATGGTCGAGTGGGTAAAGAGTTCACCTTGCAGTGCAAGGGGCACTGGTTCGATCTCTGGCCCAGGAAGATCCCACGTGCCATGGAGCGGCTGAACTACTGTGTCCAATGACAAGCCAGCACTCTGGAGTGCATGTGCCCAGAGCCGGTGCTCTGCAATGAGAGAGGACACTGCAATGGGAGGCCCACACAGGGCAAAGAAAAAAGATGGATGAAATAAATGAATAATAAAAACAATAAAAGGGGCCAAAATTAAAAAAAAATAGAATGGAACAGTATTAAAGAATCCTTCAAATCATGTAATTTACCCTGAATTCCCATCAAGACATGCAGTCAGACTACAGCCCTTACACAAATCTTGGGAACCCTTGTCTTTTAACAGGTGACAGGAAATCAAGGATTAGACTGGAAGAAGAAATAGTAATATGAGAAGAAGCTATAGCTGTGTCATACACCTTATCAGAGAAAGAGTGGAAAACCTCTGGCCACACAAGAATAAGTCAACAAATCCAATAATCCAACCTTCTTTATGTTCCTCACCGTTGTACATTTTTTTCTTATTTGGGGGGGTTTTTCCTGGAGTGGGTTGCCTACCTTATTCATCCCCATATTTCCCTTTCATAACAGATATTTTAAAAGGATATTCTGTGCAGGAAGCATGAGAAAAGAGCAAACATCCTTGAGGACACAGATAGGTCACTTCAGCTGCGTCCAACTCTTTGCTACTGCATGGAATGTAGCCCCCCAGGCTTCTCTGTCCATGGAGTTCTCCAAGCAAGAATACTGGAATGGGTTGCTACTTCCTCCTCTAGGGGATCTTCCTGACACAGGGATTGAACCTGTGTCTACCTGCATTGGCAGGTGGATTCTTTACCACTAGCGCCACCTGGGAAGCCCTTGAGTACACTAGATTTTTTAAAAAAGGATAAGTACTAACAAACAAGGTTTATTTAAATATAATTATAGAAAGTGGGAAATTATCTTAATTTATTTGGGGACAACATCTCTCCAAAATACAGAAGTACGGTATTTGCTTAAAATAATTTTCTACGTTAAAAATAGGATGGAACTGGCTTTCCTGATGGTCGAGTGGGTAAAGAGTTCACCTTGCAGTGCAAGGGGCACTGGTTCGATCTCTGGCCCAGGAAGATCCCACGTGCCATGGAGCGGCTGAACTACTGTGTCCAATGACAAGCCAGCACTCTGGAGTGCATGTGCCCAGAGCCGGTGCTCTGCAATGAGAGAGGACACTGCAATGGGAGGCCCACACAGGGCAAAGAAAAAAGATGGATGAAATAAATGAATAATAAAAACAATAAAAGGGGCCAAAATTAAAAAAAAATAGAATGGAACAGTATTAAAGAATCCTTCAAATCATGTAATTTACCCTGAATTCCCATCAAGACATGCAGTCAGACTACAGCCCTTACACAAATCTTGGGAACCCTTGTCTTTTAACAGGTGACAGGAAATCAAGGATTAGACTGGAAGAAGAAATAGTAATATGAGAAGAAGCTATAGCTGTGTCATACACCTTATCAGAGAAAGAGTGGAAAACCTCTGGCCACACAAGAATAAGTCAACAAATCCAATAATCCAACCTTCTTTATGTTCCTCACCGTTGTACACTGTGCTTAGTTGCTTAGCCATGTCTTGACTCTCTGCAACCCCGTGAACTGTAGCCCACCAGACTCCTGTGTCCATGGAATTATCCAGGTGGGAACACTGGAGTGGGTTGCCATTTCCTTCTCCAGGATAGAAGCAGGAATAGGTACAGTAAGTGAAAAAAAATATGAATATGACTATAAATGTGTTTGTAGCCTCTGTTAAGGTTTCACCTAAATTTCATGTATTTCTATTTAATAATATACTTGTAATACTATTTAAATGAGCCTCAATTATTTTTTGTTCCATGTTTATACATTATTCTTTGTTTCATGATACAAATGAAGACTGATAACTCAAATACCATGAGTGTCATTGCTACTGCTAGAAGTGACATTATTGTCAAATTACAGTGAGCAATTGCTGAAAAATTCCAGGGACTTCCATGGTGATCCACTGGTTCAGAATCCACGTTCCAATTCAGGGTACATGGCTTTGATCCCTGGCAGATGAACTAAGACCCCACAAGCCACGGAGCAACTAAACCCATGTGCTGCAACTACTGAGCCTACTCACCACAACTAGAAAGAAGCCTGTGAGCTGCAACAAAAAAATTCAGTGTCGTGCAACCAAGACCGATGCAGCCATAAACAAATAAATACTCCAAACTGAAGTAAAATCTTTCATAGATTTTCACTAAGGTCACCTTTCTGGAAAATTTAGTCTGTGTAAAAGCTGCACATGTCAAGTGGTGACAAGTTTCAGGCTCAGATAATTATAAATACTTTTTCCCTTACATGGAGTTCTGATGGAATATTCAAAACCTTAGGAAAAACTTGAGAAAATACACTTTATTGCGTGACAATAACCTACTCATTGCAAGGCCTGCAGCACCCTGGTCCCCACTCATCAGGAGCCAGTGCTGCCCGCTTTGTGACATCACTGTGACAAAGTCACCCTTGCCAATTTCCAAAATGGCCCCTAGGGGGAGCTACCAACTCCATCAAAAATCTAGGCTCCCACCTGCTCTAAAAAAAATGGTTTTGTGATAAATAATATAAGCATACCTTCTAGTTGAGGTATTTACATTTAGACTTAAATATGATAAACATTTTACATTTTTAATAAAAAATTAGAATATTTAGGTTGATTAATCAACCATTTATTCACTTATAACAACCCAACTTTATTACCAATGAATGCAAGAAATTTCAAGTCAGAAGTATTACTACTAACTTACTAACTTTTATGACCGACGTAGCACAGTAATTAGTTAAATCATATGATTTCAAGCTAAGGGTTTAAGACTCAGGATATTTTACTATTTAAATGAGCCTCAATTATTTTTTGTTCCATGTTTATACATTATTCTTTGTTTCATGATACAAATGAAGACTGATAACTCAAATACCATGAGTGTCATTGCTACTGCTAGAAGTGACATTATTGTCAAATTACAGTGAGCAATTGCTGAAAAATTCCAGGGACTTCCATGGTGATCCACTGGTTCAGAATCCACGTTCCAATTCAGGGTACATGGCTTTGATCCCTGGCAGATGAACTAAGACCCCACAAGCCACGGAGCAACTAAACCCATGTGCTGCAACTACTGAGCCTACTCACCACAACTAGAAAGAAGCCTGTGAGCTGCAACAAAAAAATTCAGTGTCGTGCAACCAAGACCGATGCAGCCATAAACAAATAAATACTCCAAACTGAAGTAAAATCTTTCATAGATTTTCACTAAGGTCACCTTTCTGGAAAATTTAGTCTGTGTAAAAGCTGCACATGTCAAGTGGTGACAAGTTTCAGGCTCAGATAATTATAAATACTTTTTCCCTTACATGGAGTTCTGATGGAATATTCAAAACCTTAGGAAAAACTTGAGAAAATACACTTTATTGCGTGACAATAACCTACTCATTGCAAGGCCTGCAGCACCCTGGTCCCCACTCATCAGGAGCCAGTGCTGCCCGCTTTGTGACATCACTGTGACAAAGTCACCCTTGCCAATTTCCAAAATGGCCCCTAGGGGGAGCTACCAACTCCATCAAAAATCTAGGCTCCCACCTGCTCTAAAAAAAATGGTTTTGTGATAAATAATATAAGCATACCTTCTAGTTGAGGTATTTACATTTAGACTTAAATATGATAAACATTTTACATTTTTAATAAAAAATTAGAATATTTAGGTTGATTAATCAACCATTTGTTCACTTATAACAACCCAACTTTATTACCAATGAATGCAAGAAATTTCAAGTCAGAAGTATTACTACTAACTTACTAACTTTTATGACCGACGTAGCACAGTAATTAGTTAAATCATATGATTTCAAGCTAGAGACCTGGTTCAAGACTCAGGAATGATTTTTACTAGTTGTATGACCTAATATGAAATTTTTTATGATAGCCTCTCATCATATCATTTGAATACAATAACAGTAACTTACATTGTTACATTTTATAGAGGAAATATATATTTTTAAAATACGTGCTCAACAATTAAACATATTTTAGCTAATTGCTATTGTTATAAAAGCAGTTTTAGATTTTCACTAGATATTTCTTGATTTTTTTTTTGTTTACTTAGGAAATCAGTAAATATTAGAGGATATTAAACTGCATTAAAAGCTATGGACGGGTACTGTTAAAGCAGGGAATTCAAAAGAAGAAGTAAAATTTGCATAATAACAAAAGTGAGAAGAAAATGTATATGATATGAAATGATTTTTTTCTAATTGTTATGCATTTTGCACAGCAAAGTCTTTACTTTTTCTTTTAGTGCCATTATTTTGTTGTTTCCAGTCTTGGCTGAGTGATGTCACAGCCAAACTCTACTTACTCTCCACATCAAGTCATGACAGTACTAGCAGTCAGTCATTGGTCACATAAGAACAGGGAAGGGCCTTAGCTTCCCCAGATTCTTGCTAGTATTTTTAAACATTTTTTGAGTTAGACTGAACCCATTTCTTTGCCCTCTGTTTTAACTTAATGTCTCAAGTACCTAAACCAAACTTGCTCAGTCATCGCTGAGTCGTGGCCGACCCTTTGTGACCCCATGGACTCTAGCCTGCCAGGTTCCTCTATCCATGGAAATTTCCAGGCGAGAGTACAATACCAACTCCATCAAAAATCTAGGCTCCCACCTGCTCTAAAAAAAATGGTTTTGTGATAAATAATATAAGCATACCTTCTAGTTGAGGTATTTACATTTAGACTTAAATATGATAAACATTTTACATTTTTAATAAAAAATTAGAATATTTAGGTTGATTAATCAACCATTTGTTCACTTATAACAACCCAACTTTATTACCAATGAATGCAAGAAATTTCAAGTCAGAAGTATTACTACTAACTTACTAACTTTTATGACCGACGTAGCACAGTAATTAGTTAAATCATATGATTTCAAGCTAGAGACCTGGTTCAAGACTCAGGAATGATTTTTACTAGTTGTATGACCTAATATGAAATTTTTTATGATAGCCTCTCATCATATCATTTGAATACAATAACAGTAACTTACATTGTTACATTTTATAGAGGAAATATATATTTTTAAAATACGTGCTCAACAATTAAACATATTTTAGCTAATTGCTATTGTTATAAAAGCAGTTTTAGATTTTCACTAGATATTTCTTGATTTTTTTGTTTACTTAGGAAATCAGTAAATATTAGAGGATATTAAACTGCATTAAAAGCTATGGACGGGTACTGTTAAAGCAGGGAATTCAAAAGAAGAAGTAAAATTTGCATAATAACAAAAGTGAGAAGAAAATGTATATGATATGAAATGATTTTTTTCTAATTGTTATGCATTTTGCACAGCAAAGTCTTTACTTTTTCTTTTAGTGCCATTATTTTGTTGTTTCCAGTCTTGGCTGAGTGATGTCACAGCCAAACTCTACTTACTCTCCACATCAAGTCATGACAGTACTAGCAGTCAGTCATTGGTCACATAAGAACAGGGAAGGGCCTTAGCTTCCCCAGATTCTTGCTAGTATTTTTAAACATTTTTTGAGTTAGACTGAACCCATTTCTTTGCCCTCTGTTTTAACTTAATGTCTCAAGTACCTAAACCAAACTTGCTCAGTCATCGCTGAGTCGTGGCCGACCCTTTGTGACCCCATGGACTCTAGCCTGCCAGGTTCCTCTATCCATGGAAATTTCCAGGCGAGAGTATTAGAGTGGATTGCCATTTCCTTCTCCAAAACCAGACGTATAGATGAAAACTAAATTGCCAGAGTTAAAAGCAGAGACACCACTCTGCCAACAAAGGTCCATTTAGTCAAAGCTATGGTTCTTCCAGTAGTCATGTACAAACATAAAGAGTTGGACCATAAAGAAGGCTGAGCACCAAAGAATTCATGCTTTCGAACTGTGGTGCTGGAGAAGATTCTTGAGAGTCCCTTGGACAGCAAGGAGATCAAACCAGTCAATTATAAGGGAAAGTGAAAAGTGAAAGTGAAGTCTCTCAGTCACATCCGACTCTTTGCAACCCACGGAATTCTTCAAGCAAGAATACTGCAGTAGGTAGTCTTTCCCTTTTCCAGGGGAGTTTCCCAACCCAGGGATCAAACCCAGGTCTCCAGCACTGCAGGCGGGGTCTTTACCATCTAAGCCATGAAGGAAGGCCAAGAATTTCTCCAGGGGATCTTCCTGACCCAGGGATTGAACCAGGATCTCCTTCATTGCAGGTGGATTCTTTACCAGCTGAGCTACAAGGGAATCATAAAGAAACTGAGCCCTGAATATTCATTGGGAGGACTGATATTGAAGTTGAAGCTCCAATACTTCGGGCACCTGATGGGAAGAGTGAATTCACTGGAAAAGACCCTGGTGCTGGAAAAGACTGAAGGCAAAAAGTGAAGGACGCAGCAGGGGATGAGATGAGATGGCTGGATGGCATCACTGACCATGGACATGAGTTTGAAGAAATCCCAAGAGATTGTGAAGGACAGGGAAACCTGACCTGCTGCAGTCCATGGGGCGTGCAGAGAGCTGGAACACAACCTCGTGACCCACCAACAACAACTATGCAGCACATGTATGAAATGTGACTCTAAGCTTGTTTTCCCTTTAACCAAGACTATCTGAAAGTTGCTTTACTCTATAGAGTTGTTTGGAGGGAGGAGGTGAAAACAAATGAAGTATGTTTTCCCAGACAGAGTGATGACTTAAAAATATTCTTTTTCCTAGTCCCCTCTTTGGCCCTTAATTCACCACAAAGCTGTGGAGCTTCAAGTCATTCAATATTTAAATCTCATGGATTGGTAATACAGTTAGCAATGTATTCTTTTTAACAAAAGTCTATTATAATAGCATTTGAGCATTGTGCTAGGACCATTTATCTCTGCAACTATGATGTGCATTTACAAACCCCATTCTTTTGATGCGCCCATTCCCCTCATAATCTCACCATTTTATATGATTAATAGGTACACAGGGAACAAATTTGACTGGTTTGGCCTGAATGTGAATGTTGCAACAAATCTGTTTGTAGATAGACAGATAGATCTCTTGGCAGGTTTGAGATTCTACTACACCATGGGGTTAGTGAAAGAATCCTGTGGTTAGAGTTATTAGTCTCTCTTTCTGATCAAGTGAAGTATTTGTTGGTTCAGATGGCAGTTTCCTGCCCCGCCCCTCAACGCTACCCTATCCCATTGCCCCATCACGAAGGGTATGATCATCAGTCCCCAACTTTCTCCACCTTTTTTCTCAACCTTTGCTCTCTTCTCCCAATCCCTCCAGGCCCTATTTTCCTTATCCTGCTTTACTATTGTCTTTCATAGTATTTTTTATCACCTGGAAATGTGTATTAACTTATTCATCATTTTACTGTCTGTCTCTCCAATAGAAAATCAGGTCCTCAGAGATCAAAGCTCTGTTTTGGCCATTGGTCTAACCTGGGCCAGAGAAATTGAATAACATAAATATCTGTTGGAGGAATGAACAAAGCAAAAACTTTTCTTGGTCATTATTAACGTAATTCATTTAGAAATTCTTCTGTTGTTGTGGCCTCAAGTGGTCCAGTCTAGATAATAGTAGATCAAATTAGAGACAAACTGAGGAGGAGAATCATAATGTTATTTAACTCTAAGTGGAAATCTGGGAACCAAGAAGTCTTAGGAGACTAATTGAGGATAATTTTTAAAAGCTTTCCATATCTTCTTTCTGTATCCTAGAGAAGGATGACCTGAAACCCCTGAAAAGTGATGCCAACAACATCTGTATGTCCATCAGACAACTTTCTTAAATAGTAATGTCAATCTTACTTATGACCAAAGACACTCCTTCACATTTATTTATCTCTCTCCTGGGTAATTTGGTACAGTTAAGAATCAGTCTACCCGCCATTTCCGGAAAAGCTAAGGGACAGATCGCTGTTTTCCTCATGTAAGAATCTGGTTATTAACATCCATTCCCAAATCACTAAAAATTATCAGAGGTAAAAAAACAAACCATGAATACCACTTCCCACAGGGTACAACTGGGAAGCTAATAAGCCAGCAGAGAACAGAAGTCACGTATCCCAGGACATACCTTATCAATTGGAACTTACATGGTCAAAATCAACTGATGCATTATGTAGCCATGTGTCCCCAGGAGATCTGGAAAATCACAACTGTGTAAGCCTTCCTATAATTTTTACTTATATTTGTGCATCATGCTCAAAAGTGCTCCTCTCACATTCATGTATGTAAAAGATCAAATAAAATCTTACAGTAGTTGCAATCAGGTCAAATATTCTGGAAGTCTAGGAGAGGTAAGGGCAAGAATGGTCAGCAGACGATGGGCCAGTTTCTTGAACTCCTGCCTTACATGAGACAGTCCCAGAGTAAGCCGAGAGCCCAGCTAGAAAGACAGAGGATCAGAATTAATACTATTCTTGAAAAGAGTTATGTCTGCTGGTGTGAATGTCTTGAACATTCATCGGTTTAAGGCATCATACCAGGTCCCCGAAGAATTTGTTTTTGAGGACCTATATGGGACTAAAGAAGAAGTCTGTCTCCGCATGGAGCATTGGTGACAGACTCTTTCTACAAATGCACTACTTATTATTATTTCCTTTGCCCTCTCTCTCTTCCAAATAACACCAACATATATACTTAATTCAGGAAAGCAAGCCTTGTCTTACAGTTCTTATTAAAGCTTAGGAAAAAAATTACTAGTATATAATCCTGAGGTTCATAATTTCCCCTTAAATAAGCTATAGGTTAATGTGTAAACCCTCCTGTGGATTTTTCCCTTTGTTTAAATAATATCCTGTAATTCAAGCCAATATACTTTACAATAGCATGTTAAAAGCAAATAGGAAAGCTGCTTAGCTCGAAATGAAGGTTCCTCCATCAGCATTTCTACTCTGGATATTTTCTGATACAAAGCTTTGGTCTCTCCTTTCACGATGTTATTCTGCAGTACTAAAGCAAGTAACCATGGCTTCATAATGCTAAGCACTCCAGTGGGAAACACAAACAGAGTGCATAAACCAAAGTATTCATTTCATGAGGTTTTATTAAAAGGCTTCACCTCTAAATTGAGCTGTCACACACTGTTGGGAAACTTTTTTACCACAGTTTATGTTAACTATGTAAAACATTAAAGGAATGAATTTCTTCCGCTTTTCATAGAACGGGCATGACCTCGCTACGCACTCTAAGCAGTCTACACGGCATTTAATCAAATTGGCTGGAGAATAAAATCAGGGCATATGGTTTCCCACTTTCCCCAGCTTTCAGAAATAACCCCAACCTCGTTAACATGCTGTAGACCCAGTAAGTTCTCTAGCGTTCTAACAGAGAAGCTCTACTGCATGATTAAAAGATATCCTTCTGATGAGAAAGACATTGGGTAATTTATAAATCATTCATTTGTGACATGGCTTTATGCAGCATTTTGAGGAATTGCATTAACTGCTTTTGCAGTTTCCTCAAATGTTGCTTTCAGTTGACAGTGTCATAGGTCATCGTCGATGTTTTCCTTATGTAAGCAATACCAACTTTCTATTAAAAATACTAATTTCCACCCTACTGTAGGGTCTTTTGAAGCATGGTATATATTTTTAAAAAATCAAGTTGCTTTGAAATATTAAAGGAATATATTTAACTGAAGGGTTTTCAGACAGGTTGTTTTTCTGTATTCCTGATGACAGAAAGATTTTAGCCTACAAAGTCAATAGTAAATTTTATTAAAGTCATTATTTTCCTGTTACAGGCCTCGTGCTTTAAATAAACTATAGCTGACAATGCTGTCTTACATACTGTCATACTGTAAAATGTCCCTTCTTTATTACCACAGGGACAACTCATTTAGAACTTTGAAAGTGTTTTCATGTTGGAGTTGCTCATGTGCAGAGCTGGCCGATGGCTGTGTTTAAAGAATGTGGTTGATACTTCTCTTTTCCTCTAAATATTCTAGGGAAAAATATAAACTTGCCAACACAACATTTTTAGATAAAGATTAATGTCCCTTCTCCATAGATAAAATATATCTCAATCTTTCCAGATTAGTGTGCTCTGACTACTTACGACATTATTTTTCCCATGGGCCCATTGTGTGTAAGAACAAAGCACCCAACATGGGTAGGAAATGTTCTGTTTCAGGAATTTTTTCCTTTCTCCCAAATTACATTCTTTGGTGAATGACCTACCCTCTCTGCATCATCTTGATCTACGTAATCTTGATGATAGGAATGTATCATGGTTAGAAATCAAATAATCATCCATAAAACATTTTTACGAAAATCAGAAGGAGTATGTTTATTTTTGCAATCATGGCATTTCATTCTAAGTGCTGCCCACTGAACTTTCATATTATATGTGTGTGTACTAAGTCATTTCAGTCGTGTCTGACTGTGAGACCCATGGACTGTAGCCCGCCAGGCTCCTCTGTTGATGGGATTTTTCCAGGCAAGAATACTGGAGTGGGTTGCTATCTCTCATCCTGGGAATCTTCCCAACCAGGAATTGAACCCGCATCTCTTAAGTCTCCTGCACTGGCAGGCAGGCTCTTTATGACTAGAACCACCTGGGAAGCTCTTTTTCCCACTATCCTTTAACATATATTGCTTAACTTTAAAAAAAAAAAAAAAAATTTTGCTTTTAACTTTTACAGAGTTTTGTTGTTTACAGATATGTATGTTCCCAGATTAGTCATATGTATATCCCCCCCTTCCCACCCCTCCCAACCATCACACAGCACCCCTGAAGGATCCCCTTTTCTCACATGAAGGCCTGTACTATCATAAGTGAAGAAAATAGCTATAGTCATTGCTCTGTGAGAAAAGGGGATCCTTCAGGGGT
Organism: Tragulus kanchil; assembly: GCA_022376925.1. Taxonomy (NCBI): domain Eukaryota; kingdom Metazoa; phylum Chordata; class Mammalia; order Artiodactyla; family Tragulidae; genus Tragulus; species Tragulus kanchil. The sequence goes on along the minus strand of JAIOJX010000004.1, from coordinate 271,434,716 downwards.
GCTCAACTTTTAAATGCATTTTCTTTTCCTTTCCAAGTGTACCCAAGCCTGTACTTACTCATATAGACTACTACTTTCTTCTCTTTGGAGAAAAGGGCAGAGCAGAGAGACCAGCTGTGTATTTAATTCTCCAGAGACATGGTTCTTCCTCTCCTCTACCCTCACAATCGGGCATCATTTTATTTTAGCTCATGCTGCACTCTGACCCACAGGAAATGTGTGTAAACCCCTATCCTAGACTAATAAACACTTGATCAATGTCAAGTCTTTGATTTCAAATCCAGTTCCCTCCTGTTCGATCTTCAGACAGGAATCTTTGCTGCTGGTTTGTGCCTACTTTCAGATCTCACCGATGTCTCTATTTTGGTGGCCTTTTAGATTGAGTAAAATAGAATGGAGAATATAAAATACTCACCCTTGGAAAGGTGAACTAATTTATTTTTAAAATATACTGTAAATGAATAGCTAATTATGTGGCATCATTATAAAAGGAGAAATGTTCTTTAATTAACAAACATTTGCAGGGTTTTTTTCCCCTGGTTTATTTCTTTAGCATCATACTGCAACTAAGCTATGTTTTAATATTTTGTATTTACATCACGTTCATTCTCCCTGACTCAACACACATAAACACACACATACACTGCGTGTGCACACATACACATGCAATACAACCCATGACCTAACCCACAACTGGTACAATGCACCCTGAGTTTTCTCTACATCCCTTCTGCACAGTTTAGAATCCCAGCTAAACCACAGCTGCTAGCTTTCTATACCACACGGTGTGAACCTAGATGGTATCAAAATGCCTGATTTGTGATGTGTGTGTTACTGTTCACTTAAAAGTGCTTTTACTACCTTTTCTTATCAATGGAAAACTTTCAAGATATTTAAAAGGAATGCCTTTAAACCTTCTGGCTGCAATAAAGCACAAATGGCAGGTGGCTATATGAAAGAGGTAGAATACATTTAAAGGAAATCACTCCCAGGGAAAAGGTGTAACATTGCTTAGAGTCCATTTATACACTTTCTATAGGGACAGATGTGTTTTGGGGTGATGTGGGATACTTTCCATTTGCCCAGTGAGAACATTAGCTGCTTTATAGAACAATGTTGTTATTTTTAAGAAAGATGGAAAAATGAAACATTGGAAAACCTTCCTTGCAATAAGATCAGAGTTCAGAGATAATAAATCAAGAGGCCATAAGGCTAAACTTAAAACCACAAATTACTTAAATAGGAAAGATTAAAATGGTTTACCACTAGGCAACCTTTTTGAGGAGCAGAGGAGAAGGAACCTAATGCTGTAGATGTGAGCTTTCTGACTAATTAAGGAGAAGGAGAAAAACAGAGTGCGCTGGCTCCTTTGAACAGTTTAGCTAATGTGACTAATGCATGCTTGTTAAAGGCACAGGGAGATGATACTTTGGCATTTAGAAGGGGGAAATGTGACTATTTGTAAGATAAGTCACTGAGACAAATATATAAAACCTGTTTTAGTGACAAGTTACGTTCAGAATAAAACTAAATAAATGACACAACTGTTTTCCCTTTAACCTCTATAATCTCCATTTTGCTTCCTATAGGAAGAGGGAAAAGGCCTCCTTTCTTCCCATCACTTTTGCATTCAGTGTGTTCAATGGCAGCTGGGAACCTCTAAAAGATGATTTGTCACTGAGGTGAGTGGGCTTCCCAGGTGGTGCAGTGGTTAAAAGAGTCTACCTAGCAATGCAGGGTATGTAGGTTCAACACCAGGGGTCGGGAGAATTCCTTGGAGTAGGAAAGGGCAATCCATTCCAGCATTCCTGCCTGGAAAAATCCATGGACAGAGGATCATGGCAGGCTACAGTCCATGGGGTCCCAAAAGAGTGGGGCATGACTGAACTCATATGCAGGCTGGCATTAAGGTGAAGCTTTGACTACTGAGCCCCTTAAAGATTAAAAAACCCAGAAACTGATCATTCTCTAAAACAGAAATTACTTAAATATAGGTCAGACGGTGGACATAATAGCCATGTTCGTATGATCATCAGACTGGTAAATAGGTAGGAAGGAATGATTGATTTTCAGCATAGAAACAAGAGTCAGCCTGCACTACAGGAGACCCAGGTTTCATCCCTGGGTCAGGAAGATACCCTGGAGAAGGAAATAGCAACCCACTTCAGTATTCTCGTCTGGAGAATTCCATGGACTGAGGAGCCTGGTGGGTTACAGTCCATGGTGCCTCAAAGAGTCTGACATGATGGAGCGACTATGCACACACACACAGTTACACAGCAACTAAGCTTGTATCTATGAGAGACAGTAAACACCCGTACTGGAAAATGATAGGCTCCCTGTCACTATATTACAGATTCTTAGAATTTTAAAGCTGGAGAGGAAGGCTTCATCAAGTGTGCTCAGTTGTGTCTGACTCTTTGTAACCCCATGAACTTTAACCAGAAAGGCTCCTCGGTCTATGGTATTTCTCCAGGCAAGAATATTGGAGTGAGCTGTCATTCCCTTCTCCAGGGTATCTGCCCCACCCAGGGATCGAACCCATGTCTCTTGTGTCTGCTACATTGGCAAGCAGATTATTTACCAGTGGTTCCACCATGATAACTATGAAGACTTGAGACTCTGACTGGAAGAGTACATTTTCACAGAATAAAATTTCAATTTTGGTACTCATGAGACTCTGACTGCGAAGCAGTGACTTCCTTAGGAAGAGAAAAGGCCTCCTTTCTTCCCATCACTTTTGCATTCAGTGTGTTCAATGGCAGCTGGGAACCTCTAAAAGATGATTTGTCACTGAGGTGAGTGGGCTTCCCAGGTGGTGCAGTGGTTAAAAGAGTCTACCTAGCAATGCAGGGTATGTAGGTTCAACACCAGGGGTCGGGAGAATTCCTTGGAGTAGGAAAGGGCAATCCATTCCAGCATTCCTGCCTGGAAAAATCCATGGACAGAGGATCATGGCAGGCTACAGTCCATGGGGTCCCAAAAGAGTGGGGCATGACTGAACTCATATGCAGGCTGGCATTAAGGTGAAGCTTTGACTACTGAGCCCCTTAAAGATTAAAAAACCCAGAAACTGATCATTCTCTAAAACAGAAATTACTTAAATATAGGTCAGACGGTGGACATAATAGCCATGTTCGTATGATCATCAGACTGGTAAATAGGTAGGAAGGAATGATTGATTTTCAGCATAGAAACAAGAGTCAGCCTGCACTACAGGAGACCCAGGTTTCATCCCTGGGTCAGGAAGATACCCTGGAGAAGGAAATAGCAACCCACTTCAGTATTCTCGTCTGGAGAATTCCATGGACTGAGGAGCCTGGTGGGTTACAGTCCATGGTGCCTCAAAGAGTCTGACATGATGGAGCGACTATGCACACACACACAGTTACACAGCAACTAAGCTTGTATCTATGAGAGACAGTAAACACCCGTACTGGAAAATGATAGGCTCCCTGTCACTATATTACAGATTCTTAGAATTTTAAAGCTGGAGAGGAAGGCTTCATCAAGTGTGCTCAGTTGTGTCTGACTCTTTGTAACCCCATGAACTTTAACCAGAAAGGCTCCTCGGTCTATGGTATTTCTCCAGGCAAGAATATTGGAGTGAGCTGTCATTCCCTTCTCCAGGGTATCTGCCCCACCCAGGGATCGAACCCATGTCTCTTGTGTCTGCTACATTGGCAAGCAGATTATTTACCAGTGGTTCCACCATGATAACTATGAAGACTTGAGACTCTGACTGGAAGAGTACATTTTCACAGAATAAAATTTCAATTTTGGTATCATTCATCAGCAGGGGAAAGTTTCTTGACATATTTGAAGAAACTCGGGACTCTGATATGGCAGGAATTAATCCATTCTTCTGCATGATTGTTGTTTCAAGCTTAGTGCATCCTAAAAGTGAGGAAGCCTACGTAGTCCCAGAGACAGGAGAGAAAAATGGGAAATTTTCAGATATTCTTAAGCAGAAAGAACATTAAAGACTGGTGATGGGAGTCAAGGTAATCTCCTGGTTAGATTTTTTTTTTAAATCTTAGAATGGTACACAGAGATGGAAATAGAAGTTCCCTCATACCTGTTTCTGGTTATATTGTGCCTAGTTATCATCTTTCATCACTATAAGCTTTTCTTGGTCCAGGGAGACAATTAATCAGCATTAATTTTTAATTATGGATTCCTCTTTCACTTATTCTTAGGATATCTCTGGAAAAAGAGCTGAGCAATCTTATAACAGCATTGGCTGTACAGGTAATTTGATTAATTGGTAAAAAGTATTCATTAAAAGAGCAGTAAACTAAGATAAAAAAAGGCTGATTCATGTTTACAGACATAGTTAATTTGCAAATCATATTGAAATAATTTGCCATACAAGACTAGTAAATATTAGTTACTGAGTTATCTAGAAGTATGTATTATAGTGAATACTATATGCATATATATATAATACATAAATAGTTACATTGTGTTGTTATAAGTAATAATTACTAACCCATATAAGTAATTTAAATAAGTAAATTATTTATATAAGTATATGAGTAGTACTTCCTGAGTTATAAAATATATAAAAGAGGGCTTCCTTGGTGGTCCAGTCAGTAGAGAGTCCACCTTGCAGTGCAAGGGGCACTGGATCGATCCCTGGCCCGAGAAGATCCCATGTGCTGCTTAGCGGTTGGACTGGTGTGTCCAATTAGGAGCCTGTGCTCTGAAGCATATGTGCCCAGTGCCGGTGCTCTGCAACGAGAGAGGCCACTGTGACGGGAGGCCCACACATGCCAAAGAATAAAAGAGGGATGAAAATAAATATAAAACTAAAAAGAGGCATGATGGGGAAAAAAATTTCAAAAACTATCTAAAAGAAAATATATAAACCAGCTTTATACTAATCATAGGAAACAATCTTTTGACTTATAAGCAAGAAAGTTTCATTCTGAAATGAAGAATGAACTATTTCCATGGCCAGTGGCATTTGTGTTCTGTAAATATAAGGTATATATAAGACACCTCTTCCAGGGTTGAAGGGACAGGAGTGGAGGACGGGGCATACAAAGAAGAATTGGGCAGAGTCAAAGGGCTGAAAGTTGGTCCTCCTCACTCAGCCATCACATTCCCACAGGGAATTCTGAGAACTTTAAAAAATATATTTATTTGTTTGTTTGTTTATTATACTTATTTGGGTGCAGCAAGTCTTAGATGCAGTGTATGGGATCTTGGATCTTCGTTGTGACATGCAGGATTTTTTTTTAAAGATTTATTTATATATTTTGGCTGTGCTACACGGGCTTACTCTCTTTGCGCGAGCAGTGGGCTACTCTCTAGTTGTGGTGTGCGGGCTTCTCATTGCTGTGGCTTCTCTTGTTGCAGAGCCCGGGCTCTAGGGTGCACAGGCTTCAGCACTAGCAGCTCATGGGCTCAACAGTTGTGACTCGCAGGGTCTAGGGCACTGGCTCAGTAGTTGTGGCACATGAGCTTAGCTGCCCAGAGGTGTGTGGGATCTTCCCAGGTAAGAGATCAAATCCATGTCCCTGGCATTTCCAGGAGGATTCTTAGCCACTAGACCATCAGGGAAGCCCAGCATGTAGAATCTTTAGTTGCGGCATGTAAGCTCTTAGTGGTGGCATGTGGTGTCTAGTTCTCTGACCAAGAACTGAACCCAGACTCTTTTCATTGGGACCTCTGAGTCTTAGCCACAAGACCACCAGGTAAGTGCCCTGAATTCTGAGAATTTTGATAATTCTACTTTTAAAGCTAGGCTTTCAGATTTTTATGGGGGCTTATTTTTCAAGATAGAATATTTAGTCCATCAGGTCTAGATAAACTTTTACTATTTAGATAAATCATATATGAGATTCACAAATGTTAGCGATAACAGGTTGAGAACTCTTTATTTTACTTAGGAACATAGAAATTATCCTTATAGTAGTTTTGAACATGAAAGATACACTTTAAAATTACAAACCAATTTTGAGGAAGACAAGGAAAGGACCCTTCAGAGTTGAGACTAGGGACTGTTCCTATCAGGAGATTGAAGAATCTCATAAGAATGCATGAACTTTAATTAGAATGCTCAGAAAAGTCTTGTTTCTGTAGTGGGAATTAATTAGACCCAAACTAGCATTTCTTCTGCTCTGCCAAACAAATCTTAAAAGCCAGGCCCAATGGTATCAAACTATTTCTAAATAACTACACTTTTTAAAGAAAGCTCAAAAATATTTATAGGAAGTATTCGGCATTCAAAAATGTAAAATTCATCCTATGTAGTATCCTACCAAAAAGCACCAGGCACACAGAAACAAACCAAAAAAGCAAGACGCATAACAAAGAATAAAACCAGTCATTTATAACTGATCCAGAACTGACCCAAACATCAGGATTAGCAGACAAGGACCAGGACATTAAAACCACTATTATAGCTGTATCATTCATGTTTTAAAAAGAGAGACATGGATATCAAACTGCTAGTAATGAAACTGAGATGAAAATTAAACTGGATGGAATTGATTGAAAATTACAGAAAAAACATTAGTGAACCAGAAGACATAGCAACAGAAATTCTCCACAATGAAACAAACAGAAAAAAAACCCAGTTTTTTAAAAAAATAGAATGATCATCAATGAATTGAGTGGCAATTTCAAGCAGCCTTTTGTATATGTAGTTGAGTTCCAAAAAGAAACAAAGAAAGAAAATATTTTAAGCAATGGTACATAATAATCTTTCAAATGTGATTAAAACTATACACCTACAAATACGAGAAGCTCAGTAAACCCCATGAACAAGAACGGTAAAGAAAATTATACACAAAAACCATTAAAATCAAATTTCTCAAAACTAGCAATAAAGAGGAAATCTTAAAACAGAAGAAAAAGGCTATGTTACATACAGTAAATTAAGGATAAAGAAAAATAAGATTGGGAAAACATCTTTAATGTGCTAAATGTTCTTCTCTGAAGTACAAACAGCTTTCAAACCCTGGTAACCTAGAATTCTATATCTGACAAACATATATTTCAAAAATGAAGTCAAAATAAAAACTCTGTAAACATAAAAATAGCAGGAAGAATTTATTCGCCAGCAGGTCCACAACAAAAGAAATCTCAAAGTCTCTGAGGCTGCATGTGGGATCTTCCCGTGCTAGGGAAGTAATGGGAATGTGAACCTAGACCAATAAATGAGAGCATCAAAAGTGATAATTACGTAAGTAAGTATGTATATAATTTTCTTCTTACTGCTTAAATCTTTTAACTTTTAAATAATCATTGAAAAGAAATCAAGTGAGAGATAAACGGTATTTTAAAATGAAAAGAGCACATATGGAACTCTGTAAGATTAATTTAAAGCAGGATAGAGGAGAGTTTACAGCTGGAAATGCCTATATTAAAAAAAGTCTCAGGGCTTCTCTGGTGGTCCAGTGGGTAAAGAGTCCACCTTGCAGTGCAAGGGGCACCGATTCAATCCCTAGCACGGGAAGATCCCACATGCAGCAAAGTCCCTGGCCTGGTGTGTCCAATTAGGAGCCAGCACTCTGGAATGCATGCGCCCAGAGCCAGTGCTCTGCAACAAGTGAGGCCCACACACGCCAAAGAATTAAGATGCATGAAAATAAATAAATGAAGGACCAATAAAAGAGGCCAAAATTAAAAAAGAAAAAAGAAAGTCTTAATTAAAAATCTCACTTTTGCCTTAAGAAACTAGAAAAAGAGCAAATAAAACCCAAAGTAAGCAGAAAAATATAAATAAGCCAAATGGAAGCAAAGAAAAATATAAAATTCAAGGTGGAAAACAATGATGAAATCAAAAAGAAAAACAATAGAGAAAAATCAATTAAACCAGAGTTGATGTTTTAAGATCAACAAAATTTATAACCTATAGCCAGGCACACCATGAATAAAATAATTACTAATATCAGGAATTGAAAAAGACAATATCAATGTGGATTATACATAAAATGAAAGAATGATAAAAGAATATTTTGAACAACTTTGTGACAACGAATTTGATGACAGATAAAATGGACAATCCCTGAACAATACTGTCAAATCTTACTCTAGAAAAAAAATGAAACCAATCATACATCTTTAGAAATTTGAAATTATACTTAAAATCTTATCACAAAGAAAATGCCAGGCCCAGATGGCTTCACTGATGAATTCTGTCCAACACTTCTATAAGAAATAATATTAATTTCACATAAAATTTTCCTGAATATTGAGGAGGAAGGAATGCATCAAACTCATTCTGTGAAGTCAGCATTATATTAATAAAATACAAAAAGTTACACACAAAAAATAGATGTACAACACAACATCCTTCCTGATTGTAGAAGGAATGTGCTAAATAAAAATTTAGCAAATCCAATTCAACATTATTTAAGAACAGATTACTATCTCAATAGATGCAGAAAAACCATTTGACAAACTGCAACATGCCTTTCTTATGAAAACTCTCAGAAAGCTAGGAATACAAGGAACGTCCTCAACTTGATAAAGGTCATCTACCAAGAACTTACAACTAACATCAGTTTAATGGTCAGAGACGGAAAGCATTTTCCCTCAGATCAGCAGCATGACCTTGATGTTCTCTCTTATGACTTTAACTTTGAAAGGGAGTTTCTATCCTATATCTTAAATGAATTCACAATATAAGAAATGTAAATATTCCTTATTTATAGACAAGATGATCTTCTATTTAGAAATCTGACAAAATATAGTGAAATATTAATAAAGCTATTAAGACAATTTAGAATAGTTGTAGAACACAAGAATGACATACAATAATCAACAGTATTTTTATATTCTAGCCACAATCAAAAATTTAAAAAATTAAATTAGCTAAAAAAATGAAATAGGAGTAAATCTAATAAAATTATGTACTGAAAACTATAAAATAGTACTGAAAAAATTAAAGAAAAATTAAATAATTGGAGAAATGTATCACATTCATGGGTCAAGACACATATTATTAAGATGTGAATTTGAGCAAAATTGATCTGCTGATTCCAATCAAAATCCTACCAAGTGTTTCCACAGAAGTTGATAATCTGATATTAAAGTTTACTTGGACATTCTAAGGATTTAGAGTAGTCCAAATAATTTTAAAAGAGAAAATCAATGTTGTAAGACTAACACTGCCTGAGGTACACACACTGGCCTTTTTATAAAGTCATCAGAATAGAGAAAATGTTATAGAGATACAGCAAAAGACAAATATATCAATGAAATACAATATGTCAATTTATTAATAGCACCACACCCTTAAGAATAGCTCAATTTGGACAAAGACGCAAAGGCAATTTAGCAAAGACAGTATAGTCTTTCAAACAAATGGTGCTAAAACAACTGGATATTCATACACAAAAATTTGGACTTCAATCCATACCTTATACCACACAAAAAAAATAATTAAAAGTGAATTATAAACTGGAAACTGTAAAAGCTCTAGAAGAAAATAAGAGAAACACTTTTCACTTTGGATTAGGCAAATTGTTCTTAAATATGACAACAAGAATATAATTCATGTACGATTACTTAGTCCCACAGGGCATTGACAATAGTTACCTCTTTTACATAAGATAGTATAGGGTTCCATGTTGCTCTTTCCATATCTCTCACCCACTAGGGATCACATGTGGGGGCTATGTAACGGCCTGGAGGGCTGGGATGGCGGGGCATGGTAAATATGGTAATCTGGAATCACACATATCTGTGAACAACAAAACTCTGTAAAAGCAAAAAAGCAAAATGAAACTTGTGATTGTGAAAAAAATAATTCATTAAAATAATGATAAATTGGACTTCATTGTAATGAAAATGAAAGAAAGGCTCTTTGAAAAAACATTGTTAAGGGATTGAAAAATATGACAGAGACTGGAAGTATTTGAAAAACATCGATCTGATTTAAAAAAATTGTATCTAGAATAGAGAGAACTGTTAAAACCCATTAATAAGAATATAAATAACCCAAAAATTTAGAGAAAAAATTGGATGGAAATGTTATCAAAAAAGACATATAGATGATGAGTATGTGCTAGGAAAGATGTTCAACTTCTTTAATTATCAGGGAAATTAAAATTAAAGCCACAATGAGATAGCACTCTATATTGAAAGATGAAAATGATTTATGTTAAAAAGACTAACTATACCAAGGACTGGTGAGGTTATGAAGCAACTGGAATTCTTAGAGAGTATAAGTTGGTAAGAACATAAATTGGTACTGGGACAGTGAAAGCCAGTTTGACAATTTTAGAAAGTTTACTTATTATCATGTGATCTAGTCATACCACTTCTAGATATCTGTCCAAGAGAAATGAAAATATACATCCAATTAAATACTTGTACATCAGTGTTCCCTGATGGCTCAGTGGGTAAAGAATTTGCCTGCAATACAGGAGACACAGGAGACGTGTTCAGTTCCTGGATCTGGAAGATCCACTGGAGGAAGACATGGGAACCCATGCTGGTATTCTTGCCTGGGGAACCCTGTAGACTGAGGAGCCTGGCGGCCAAAAGTCCATGGAGTCGCAAAGAGTGGGGCATGTCTAAGCAGCACACCACACAGTTTGTAACAGCTTTGGGTACAATAGTGCCAAACTAGAAACCACTGAAATGTGCATCAACAGGTGAAAAGACAACTTGTGACATATCCACATAATGATATTTGTTCAACATGAAAAGAAACGAACCTGAGCAACAAAATGGATGAACCTCAAAATAACTTTTCTGAGTGGAAGAAATCAAACAAAATCATGTAACGGCCTGGAGGGCTGGGATGGCGGGCATGGTAAATATGGTAATCTGGAATCACACATATCTGTGAACAACAAAACTCTGTAAAAGCAAAAAAGCAAAATGAAACTTGTGATTGTGAAAAAAATAATTCATTAAAATAATGATAAATTGGACTTCATTGTAATGAAAATGAAAGAAAGGCTCTTTGAAAAAACATTGTTAAGGGATTGAAAAATATGACAGAGACTGGAAGTATTTGAAAAACATCGATCTGATTTAAAAAAATTGTATCTAGAATAGAGAGAACTGTTAAAACCCATTAATAAGAATATAAATAACCCAAAAATTTAGAGAAAAAATTGGATGGAAATGTTATCAAAAAAGACATATAGATGATGAGTATGTGCTAGGAAAGATGTTCAACTTCTTTAATTATCAGGGAAATTAAAATTAAAGCCACAATGAGATAGCACTCTATATTGAAAGATGAAAATGATTTATGTTAAAAAGACTAACTATACCAAGGACTGGTGAGGTTATGAAGCAACTGGAATTCTTAGAGAGTATAAGTTGGTAAGAACATAAATTGGTACTGGGACAGTGAAAGCCAGTTTGACAATTTTTAGAAAGTTTACTTATTATCATGTGATCTAGTCATACCACTTCTAGATATCTGTCCAAGAGAAATGAAAATATACATCCAATTAAATACTTGTACATCAGTGTTCCCTGATGGCTCAGTGGGTAAAGAATTTGCCTGCAATACAGGAGACACAGGAGACGTGTTCAGTTCCTGGATCTGGAAGATCCACTGGAGGAAGACATGGGAACCCATGCTGGTATTCTTGCCTGGGGAACCCTGTAGACTGAGGAGCCTGGCGGCCAAAAGTCCATGGAGTCGCAAAGAGTGGGGCATGTCTAAGCAGCACACCACACAGTTTGTAACAGCTTTGGGTACAATAGTGCCAAACTAGAAACCACTGAAATGTGCATCAACAGGTGAAAAGACAACTTGTGACATATCCACATAATGATATTTGTTCAACATGAAAAGAAACGAACCTGAGCAACAAAATGGATGAACCTCAAAATAACTTTTCTGAGTGGAAGAAATCAAACAAAATCAAACATCTATTATATGAATCCATTTATTAAAAAATTGGGGATATCAAAGCTAATTTAACATGACAGAAAACATACACACTGTCACTTGGGGATGATAAAGGTTGGGAGAGATCAATTATAAAGGGTCATGAGGTATGACTGATATAGCTACTTTCTTGACTGTGGCAATGGTTTCTCAGGCATACACACCTGCCGAAACTTATAAAATTGAACACTTTACGTAGATAGTTTATTGCAAGTCAATTACAACTGATTTCACCTGTTCAGAATCATTATTGAGATCAGTTTGATTTATTTCTCTTTCTCTCTCTCCCTTTTTTTTGTTCTTTGAAAAGTGAAAAGTGTTAGTCATTCAGTTATGTCTGATACTTTGAAACCTCATGGACTGTAGCATGACAGGTTGCACCATTCATGGAATTCTCCTGGCAAGAATACTGGAGTGGGGTGCCTTCTCCAGGGGATATTCCTGACCCAGGGACTGAACCCAGATCTCCTGTACTGCAGGCGGATTCTTTACCATCTGAGTCACCAGCGTTTTTGTTCTATAAACACACTTGGAAAGTCAAAATTTTGTAAGCTTATTTCCTGAGTTCTTCCATAACAGGCTTGCCTTTCCAAGCTTATGAGAAGAATTCACAGAAGAATCCATGTGGAGGATCACCAGCAACTCTCACTGTGTTCTATGACTAAATTTTTATTTGTTATTATTAATATGCCAGATACTGGGCTAAGCATTCTATTTACACACTTTTTAATTTTCTTTTTTTCTTTCCTTGACGGTAACTCTCTGCTTGAGTTATCTTTCCCAGTTATCTAGATAGTACGGAGATAAAAGTGTACCAAAATTCAAGGTACTTTGCTTGCCCTATTTTCCCTGGTTTAAGTGTAAGGTTTTAAAAAGAATGCCCAAAATGGAGTCGCAAAGAGTGGGGCATGTCTAAGCAGCACACCACACAGTTTGTAACAGCTTTGGGTACAATAGTGCCAAACTAGAAACCACTGAAATGTGCATCAACAGGTGAAAAGACAACTTGTGACATATCCACATAATGATATTTGTTCAACATGAAAAGAAACGAACCTGAGCAACAAAATGGATGAACCTCAAAATAACTTTTCTGAGTGGAAGAAATCAAACAAAATCAAACATCTATTATATGAATCCATTTATTAAAAAATTGGGGATATCAAAGCTAATTTAACATGACAGAAAACATACACACTGTCACTTGGGGATGATAAAGGTTGGGAGAGATCAATTATAAAGGGTCATGAGGTATGACTGATATAGCTACTTTCTTGACTGTGGCAATGGTTTCTCAGGCATACACACCTGCCGAAACTTATAAAATTGAACACTTTACGTAGATAGTTTATTGCAAGTCAATTACAACTGATTTCACCTGTTCAGAATCATTATTGAGATCAGTTTGATTTATTTCTCTTTCTCTCTCTCCCTTTTTTTTGTTCTATGAAAAGTGAAAAAGTGTTAGTCATTCAGTTATGTCTGATACTTTGAAACCTCATGGACTGTAGCATGACAGGTTGCACCATTCATGGAATTCTCCTGGCAAGAATACTGGAGTGGGGTGCCTTCTCCAGGGGATATTCCTGACCCAGGGACTGAACCCAGATCTCCTGTACTGCAGGCGGATTCTTTACCATCTGAGTCACCAGCGTTTTTGTTCTATAAACACACTTGGAAAGTCAAAATTTTGTAAGCTTATTTCCTGAGTTCTTCCATAACAGGCTTGCCTTTCCAAGCTTATGAGAAGAATTCACAGAAGAATCCATGTGGAGGATCACCAGCAACTCTCACTGTGTTCTATGACTAAATTTTTATTTGTTATTATTAATATGCCAGATACTGGGCTAAGCATTCTATTTACACACTTTTTAATTTTCTTTTTTTCTTTCCTTGACGGTAACTCTCTGCTTGAGTTATCTTTCCCAGTTATCTAGATAGTACGGAGATAAAAGTGTACCAAAATTCAAGGTACTTTGCTTGCCCTATTTTCCCTGGTTTAAGTGTAAGGTTAAAGCAAACAAATAAAGTTCGAGCCTTCTAAAAAATATTTTACAAGGCAACAATTAGAGAAAATATTAATCATGAAAAAGGAAGAGAAAGATGGCAAAGTACATTTTTTATCTTGTCTAGAAAGTAGTTTAGCACATAGAGATTTCTGGACACGTAAATCTGAGTTTCTTGACTGTTCTCATTGTTCACGTACTTCTAGTAGGTCTTCTGAAATTAAAGATCTTCGCTAGTCACTATTAGTGCTATCTCTACTCATTAGTGAATTTTGATACCTTTACCTTTTGCTCTATATTTGAATCTGTTCTAATCTTTATTACCATCCAAGTGGTTTCCAATCATTTAATATTCTCACCCTGGGAACTTTCCACTTCACACCTGTTTCTCTTTCTTCCAATTTCACATGTACATCTTCTCTTTCTATTCAGTGCCACCTGAATTTATTACCTTTTAGTAGTATCTGTAACCCCAATCCATTGTCTTTCTAGATTGTTCCCAATGCAGGTTACACCTTCTTTTCTTCCTAAGGTTCTATGATTCTTTGAAGATGTATTCAGGTGTCTCCCACTTTTAATGGAGCATGAGGATGGGTAACAATAAAAATAAAATGTGATTTTTTATGGAGAAAAACACTAACACTCATACACAATTAGTGTAAGTCATCTTCCAAGGAAAAATCTTGGAGATAGTTTGATTTTACTGATTGGTTAAATCCACCAAAGAAGGTGAAATGTTTTATAACTGTGGAAAGAATTCTATATCATTAAAGTTTAAGGTGATATATGGTACCCCACTGAATACTGAAAACCTCAGCAGACTGTCTACTTTACCTTCACTGAGAGTCATCCAATGTAACTGAGTGCACATTAAGTTTGATATAACAATATAGAATGGTGAAGACACAGATCTCCTAGCTTTTTAGAAGTGGGCATGTGGAGGATCACCAGCAACTCTCACTGTGTTCTATGACTAAATTTTTATTTGTTATTATTAATATGCCAGATACTGGGCTAAGCATTCTATTTACACACTTTTTAATTTTCTTTTTTTCTTTCCTTGACGGTAACTCTCTGCTTGAGTTATCTTTCCCAGTTATCTAGATAGTACGGAGATAAAAGTGTACCAAAATTCAAGGTACTTTGCTTGCCCTATTTTCCCTGGTTTAAGTGTAAGGTTAAAGCAAACAAATAAAGTTCGAGCCTTCTAAAAAATATTTTACAAGGCAACAATTAGAGAAAATATTAATCATGAAAAAGGAAGAGAAAGATGGCAAAGTACATTTTTTATCTTGTCTAGAAAGTAGTTTAGCACATAGAGATTTCTGGACACGTAAATCTGAGTTTCTTGACTGTTCTCATTGTTCACGTACTTCTAGTAGGTCTTCTGAAATTAAAGATCTTCGCTAGTCACTATTAGTGCTATCTCTACTCATTAGTGAATTTTGATACCTTTACCTTTTGCTCTATATTTGAATCTGTTCTAATCTTTATTACCATCCAAGTGGTTTCCAATCATTTAATATTCTCACCCTGGGAACTTTCCACTTCACACCTGTTTCTCTTTCTTCCAATTTCACATGTACATCTTCTCTTTCTATTCAGTGCCACCTGAATTTATTACCTTTTAGTAGTATCTGTAACCCCAATCCATTGTCTTTCTAGATTGTTCCCAATGCAGGTTACACCTTCTTTTCTTCCTAAGGTTCTATGATTCTTTGAAGATGTATTCAGGTGTCTCCCACTTTTAATGGAGCATGAGGATGGGTAACAATAAAAATAAAATGTGATTTTTTATGGAGAAAAACACTAACACTCATACACAATTAGTGTAAGTCATCTTCCAAGGAAAAATCTTGGAGATAGTTTGATTTTACTGATTGGTTAAATCCACCAAAGAAGGTGAAATGTTTTATAACTGTGGAAAGAATTCTATATCATTAAAGTTTAAGGTGATATATGGTACCCCACTGAATACTGAAAACCTCAGCAGACTGTCTACTTTACCTTCACTGAGAGTCATCCAATGTAACTGAGTGCACATTAAGTTTGATATAACAATATAGAATGGTGAAGACACAGATCTCCTAGCTTTTTAGAAGTGGGCATGATTGGTGAAGGGTGATTTCAAACCTCAAGTGATAAATCTGAGTTAGAACAGAACTAATGAGTTTATCTGAAAATGATCAATAAATGAGAAACATATGCATGCACCATACATGTCCATAGTAACTTCTTCCTATTTGTCATCTGGACATTTCCATCATGGTCCAAGTGCCATGCAATCTAGTAATTCTGACTTTGAAATTGATTAAATTCAGCAAGTAGCAACAGTCCTTAAATTTCATTCATAGGAAAGTTTTATTTTTTAAGTTGCTTTTTATTTGTATGTTGTTATTCTAATATGACCACCTATCTTTTTGATTCTCTTATATTCTGGGTTTATGTTAAAAGCAAGTGAAAAAAAGTCTCAAAAATCAAGAAAAATAATGTAACAATGATCTCAAAGGGCACTAAATACACATCAAAGTGATTTAGTGGATTACTCAATAGTGAATGCTCTGAATAAGCCAAGTAGTATGAACAGTGAAGATTATGAAGACATCATCTTAAGAAATATGATGCTAATTCACAAAGTCCATTGGAGCAAAGGTTTTTTAGTTTTTTTTAATTCTCACCAAAATTTAGGTGCTAATTACTACCTTCAAGACATTTACATTCAAATGTATTCTTTACAAAGTTGTAATGTATGACGCCCACCAATATATTAAAATAAGATACTAAGTTAACCGAATTTTGTGAATGTCTTAGATTAAAGCTCCTTTTGGTATCTTTGCATATATATTTTTTGGCATGTTTACAATTCAATATTTTAATACTGACTGTTAAGTTGAGCTCTTCTCTGATAACCCCCTTCCATTCCCTGTTTTGGCCTTCACATGTCTGCACGCTTAGAATTGTTAATTTTTACCTTGAAATAGTATATACATAGACTAGACAAAGCTCAACATAAGCTTCTGTCATTGCAAAATCATTAAGTTATAGGGTCATAAGTTAAGATGTAATACACTGAATTATAAAATATATT
Organism: Tragulus kanchil; assembly: GCA_022376925.1. Lineage (NCBI taxonomy): Eukaryota > Metazoa > Chordata > Mammalia > Artiodactyla > Tragulidae > Tragulus > Tragulus kanchil. The sequence goes on along the minus strand of JAIOJX010000004.1, from coordinate 271,417,747 downwards.
ACTTTTTATCATAATGAATTCTATTTAAGGCACTTAAAATGTATTATTTTTGTAATAAAGCTGTATTATAAAAACATTATAATAATGAATTCTATTTAAGGCAACTTACATTTTCTGGTATTTCTGAGAGATTAATTATTAACTTACTTTCATACTACTGCAGAAGGGGGTTTTGATTAGCTAGACTAACTTCATTTTCAATCTTTTTTGTCAATACAGAGACAGTGATAGTTAATTTTTTTCTCAGTCTACTTTATGAGTAGCAGTAATTGCGTTACATATTTCAAAATAGAGATGTCCTTTTTAAAAATTTCTTAATAAAAGGGACAGATCTTATTGCTTCGTACTCTTCTACCTTTTTACCACCTTGATCTCAATATGCTGAATGGAGCTGCCCCAACCATTCAGTCACTGTGAGGTCTGGCAACAAGACATGCATGAATCAATGTGCTAGGGATAGGAGAACAGAAAGACAGGAAGACCCTGAATCCCTGAGGGTATCATTGAGCAGTTGCTTCTCAAAGGTTCTTCCAAACTTCTTGCAATGGGAGATAATTATATATCTTTATTAAGCTTTAAGCCTTTCTTAGTTGACTTTTACAATACTGCCAGTAAAATTACTCTTATTTTAAATTTCAGACTCTTTTAATGATTTTTTATTTATGTATTTTCATCCATCTTCATTCTTTGGCCTGTGTGAGCCTCCCATCACAGCGGCCCCTCTCGCTGCAGAGCACCGGCTCTGGGCACGTGTGCTCCAGAGCGCTGGCTCGTAATTGGACACACCAGTCCAGCCACTCCACCACATGTTGGATCTTTCCAGGCCTGGGACTGAACCAGTGCCCCTTTCACTGCAAGGCAGACTCTTTACCCACTGGATCACCAGGGAAGCCCAAAATTATTAATTAATACCAGCATTTAAATAGTTTTAAGTAGAGACACTTATTTACTTACAAAATTTCAATGTACAATTTTTCTTTTATTTAAACAAAACTATGTTTTAGAGAAAACAAGAAACCTATTCATAAGGAGGTAGGATGAGGGGCTTCCCTGGTGGTCCAGTGGGTGGGGACACCGCCTTGCAGTGCAAGGGGCGCCGGTTCAATCCCTGGCCTGGGAAGATCCCACATGCCGCAGAGCAGCTGGACCCATGTGTCCAATTACTGAGCCAGAGCTCTGGAGCGCATGCACCCAGAGCCAGTGCTCTGCCACAACAGAGGCCACTGCAATGGGAGGCCCACATGGGCCAAAGAACAAAAATGGATGAAAATAAACAAATGAAAGATGATTAGAGGTGGCCTGCCTGCCCCACTTCCTCCCCCCCGCCCCCCAATCCCCCCTAAAAAGGAGGTAGGATGAGTGGTCATACTTGGCCACATAGATCACTGAATGATTGATTCATCAGGGATATGCTTATTCTGTTTCTGCTTACTTTGGGGGAATATCATATTTGATAAATGAAAAAAGCATGAGTCATTTAAGATGTTAGTTGGGGAGATATACTTTTTCAAGGAAGGAAAAAAAATAGAACAATTAGAAAGAAACTCAATGGGAAAATAATGCTTTACAAGGATACAGGATCAGTAATTAAAGAGTAGATGTACTCTAAAGAACAAATGGTGGATCATGAAAGATAGTAGAAAATGATGAGTTACATGAAACAAATGATAAGTTAAATGAAAAAAAGTTCTTTAGGTTGTGTGACTTGAGGTTTTAGAACAATGTTGTGTCCCTATCAAATGCAATTAAATTCAAGAATAAGGTATGGAATTGGCTTGGGAATATGGTAAAAATACACCAGTGGAAATGTGTCTTAAATGAAGGCTTCCCAAGTAGCACTAGTGATAAAGAACCTACCCACCAATGCAGGAGGTACAAGAGATGTGGATTCAATCCCTGGGCTGGGAAGATCACTAAAGGAAGAAATGGAAACTTGTTCCAGTATTCTTGCCTGAAAAATGGCATAGATAGAGGAGCCTGGTTGGCTACAGTTCCTGGGACACAAAGGGTTGGACAGGACTGAATGATTGAGTACTCTGAACAAGACTAAGGTTGATTCACAAATTCAAAGCCTATTGTAATATTAAACTGTCAAAACATGGCAGTTATGGTAACTGCAAAATGGCTGCCTGCTTCCTCTAAGTGCTAAGAGAGAGTAGACAAGCATTATTTACCCTTCTTTCATCCTACTTCGTGGAACTTCTATGAAGTAACTGGAAGTCTAGTTGCCATCTTGGTTCATGAGACAGTCTCCCTCATAATGATCATAATGTGAGCTTGAAAATTTAGGTACTGCTAATATAATTCTAGTGCTCTCTCACTGCCACTGTCTCTCTCTAAACAATGTTGAAATCTGTTTTCTTAAATGCATGGAAAAGTTTATTACGGCTGTATCTCAACACAGTGATTTGTCTGGACCAATCTTAAGTTGTGGTGGATTGAGCCCCAGGAAGTACCCAATTACTGCTATTACACATTTGGTAGAATCCTTGCTAATTAATGATTGACTGATACCTCACATTAATGTCTGTCAACTAAGGAGTAAGAAGCTAGAAATGTCTGACACTGGTGAGAGCAGGTTAAGAGGTGAGGTGAGTTTGAGAATAGATATGAGCACATGGAAAAAAGTGTAAAGTGTAACAACATCTGAGATTTGTCTGATATCCATAAACTTGTTTCAAACTGTTGAAAATACACCTGTGTTAAAACCTAAAACCTTATATGCCCATTCACTGAATCCTTGTTGTTGGTTTAGCCATCTAGAGGTGAGCAAAGGGGTGAAAAAGAAGCAAACACCTCTTTGTAGATGTCTGTTGTAAAGTGAAAGTAAACGTGTAACTCACTCAGTTGTATCTGACTCTCTGTGACTCATGGACAAGCCATGGAATTCTCCAGACAAGAATACTGGAGTGGGTAGCCTTTCTGTTCCCCAGCAGGGTATTTTCCTAACCCAGGGATCAAACCCAAGTCTCTCACACTGCAGGATTCTTTATTGTCTGAGCCACAAGGGAAGTCCAAAGAGACTGGAGTGGGTTGCCATTCCCTTCGCCAGGGGATCTTCCCAACCCAAGAATCGAATCAGAATCTCCTGCAGTGCAGGGGGATTCTTTACTAGCTTAGCTACACGGGAAGCAAAGCTCTGCTCAGTAAAGGCAAAGTTCTACTCACTTTTGCCTAATTCTGTGGTTGTAATTCAGTTTTTAAATTAGGGAAAGCATTCCTCTTAGTTATTTCAGAATCATTAGAAAGTTATGCTCAGCGATCCCGAAAGTTTAGTATACCTATGGCTCCTGCTTACAATGCAGGAGAGGTGGGTTCTATCCCTGGGTTTGGAAATGCCTCAGAGAAGGCAATGGCAATCCACTCCAGTACTCTTGCCTGGAGAATTCCATGGACAGAGGAGCCTGGTGTGCTACAGTCCATGCAGTCGCAAAGAGTTGGACATGGCTGAGCAACTAACACTTCCAGGAAGATTCAACACATACTGCTTACTCCAGTATGTCATCCTCCATCCTTAAGAATTTCAATTCTCATATTTATGAACTGTAACTCTCACCTCTACTGAAAATTAGAAAATGAGGAAAGTTTGGAATCATGACAAAATCAATTCAGCAAATAGTCAACCAGAATAATAAGACTTTTAGAAGTAGAGCCTTGGGATAAAGGTCACCATGAGAGAAGACACATATTTATTCCCATATATGCAAGAAAAACTGAGAGCTTGACAAAATGTTTTGACCTGAAGTAACTCAGCTTTGCAACTACATTTTTGTGACTGGAGAAGAGAGAAAGGACAGAAATCTGAAACAGAGAAGAAGTCACTTTGTTTCTAGGATTATAATAGGGTGCAGGAAACACAGCCTTCAAATTCTAAGGCCAGATAGTCACTATTGATAAAGACAAAAATGGGGGAAATATCTGTTATTATAAATACTATCTACAACAAAACCAAAAATTTATATTTTGAAACAGAGATGGAAGATCATCAAAGAAAGGTAAATTGAAACTGATTAAACAGTATTCATTAATATTAATTTAATATATATTAATTGATATTTGGCATTGATTTGGCATAAGTATGCTTTTTTTTGTTTGTTCTTATTTTTCTTTGTGATTTTTTAAATGTATTTTTTAATGGGAGGATAATTGCTTTACAATGTTGTGTTGGCTTCTGCTGTGTGTTTTCTTTACTGTGCTATATTAGTGAATATAAACTTTCCTTTATATTTTAAACATTCATAGATTTTTCATAAGGATGTTAGAAATCCTTAATCTTCTTTTATTTTTCCCACAGAGTATTAAATTCCTCATTCACAAATTCTCCTACTAGAACAGTTGTCAGAAACCCAGTTCTTGTGGTTGAGAAATAACTGATACTACCAACTTTGAAGTATCACATTTTCCTATGTGAAACATCATGAGTATTAATATACTCGATCTAGCTTTTACAATGCAGGAGAGGTGGGTTCTATCCCTGGGTTTGGAAATGCCTCAGAGAAGGCAATGGCAATCCACTCCAGTACTCTTGCCTGGAGAATTCCATGGACAGAGGAGCCTGGTGTGCTACAGTCCATGCAGTCGCAAAGAGTTGGACATGGCTGAGCAACTAACACTTCCAGGAAGATTCAACACATACTGCTTACTCCAGTATGTCATCCTCCATCCTTAAGAATTTCAATTCTCATATTTATGAACTGTAACTCTCACCTCTACTGAAAATTAGAAAATGAGGAAAGTTTGGAATCATGACAAAATCAATTCAGCAAATAGTCAACCAGAATAATAAGACTTTTAGAAGTAGAGCCTTGGGATAAAGGTCACCATGAGAGAAGACACATATTTATTCCCATATATGCAAGAAAAACTGAGAGCTTGACAAAATGTTTTGACCTGAAGTAACTCAGCTTTGCAACTACATTTTTGTGACTGGAGAAGAGAGAAAGGACAGAAATCTGAAACAGAGAAGAAGTCACTTTGTTTCTAGGATTATAATAGGGTGCAGGAAACACAGCCTTCAAATTCTAAGGCCAGATAGTCACTATTGATAAAGACAAAAATGGGGGAAATATCTGTTATTATAAATACTATCTACAACAAAACCAAAAATTTATATTTTGAAACAGAGATGGAAGATCATCAAAGAAAGGTAAATTGAAACTGATTAAACAGTATTCATTAATATTAATTTAATATATATTAATTGATATTTGGCATTGATTTGGCATAAGTATGCTTTTTTTTGTTTGTTCTTATTTTTCTTTGTGATTTTTTAAATGTATTTTTTAATGGGAGGATAATTGCTTTACAATGTTGTGTTGGCTTCTGCTGTGTGTTTTCTTTACTGTGCTATATTAGTGAATATAAACTTTCCTTTATATTTTAAACATTCATAGATTTTTCATAAGGATGTTAGAAATCCTTAATCTTCTTTTATTTTTCCCACAGAGTATTAAATTCCTCATTCACAAATTCTCCTACTAGAACAGTTGTCAGAAACCCAGTTCTTGTGGTTGAGAAATAACTGATACTACCAACTTTGAAGTATCACATTTTCCTATGTGAAACATATCTATGTTAAAAATTAATTACTGACATATTCTAATACATATATCATTTTTGTCTTTTTTTTTGCCCTGGGTTATCTGATGTTTTCTTTAATTAGTTCAGAAAGAGGAAAACTGAATGTGCTAAGGGCGACCTATGCATGACACTTCCAAGTGGAGATTTTAAAGTGTATTCCCTTTAACAGCAAGAGCTATTCTGCTTAAGTCTTCTAAGATCATTCTACTTAGGCTGAAACCTGTTTGCTTAATCACTAGATAAAGTCTTTAAGTGGCCTTTTAAAAAAAGCCAGATTTTGTTTGGGTGGGGAGGAGGGGTAAAAGTAGACAGAGCTTAATTAACCTGACTGACAGGCTCCATAGATCTCTCAAGTGTTTAAATTAAGGACTGCAAGTTCTTGAAACTTGACAAGGCAGGCAGGATTGTCACTGCTGCTGTCTGAAGCAGAGGTAAGTGCAGATTAGGCTTGTCCTATCTCTATCATAAGCATTTTGCCAGGATCTAAGAACTTCACACTGTGAACAGACTTGAAGGTTTTCTTTAGTATTGAAAAATTCAAGTCATGATTAAATTCTCACCTTTTCCAAAATAAAGATGTTTCATTGGCCATAAATATTTGTCACTGGACAACACTTTATTATTACTGTATCAAACATATAAACACACACAGATCTATCCCCTTTATTAAAGAGAAATGCTCATTTGTACTGCACAGTGGCTCTCAGGTTGAGTGTATTCCCATCACACATAGATTGATGTGCATGGAATCACCGGACGTAGTGCTTAGGGTCTAGTGAATGGTATTAGCTCCCACCCACCTGGTCAGAGCTTTCCTGCGGAATGAGATGTAGCCTTGTAGTTACTTATGTTCTTCATATGCATATACTCACAAGCATAAATATATACATATGCTTGGAGCATGTTCCACTACATTTGACATCTGGCAAGTCTCCATTAGGAGACTTTTCGATGCTTCCAATGAGTAATAAAATGAAATTACAGGAAGGGGGTGTCGATGGGGAGTAA